>JAJOOR010017455.1:0-30871 GCA_036250505.1 Solanum acaule
CCCCCCCCCCCCCCCCCCCCCCCCCCCCCCCCCCCCCCCCCCCCCCCCCCCCCCCCCCCCCCCCCCCCCCCCCCCCGCAGGGGAAGAAAAAGATTGCAGTAGAATTGTCATTTAATGATTTGCTTCAGTGTGAGCCTGCAGCAGCAGTTTGGTGAGAGACTTAACTTCCTCCCTTAAGGAGGCATTTGACTCTGTCAGTTTTGCATTTTAATCTCTCTAACCTGTCAAGTTCCCCCTGCACATCAGCACTGATACCTAATCATTGGAATTTTTTCCTTTTGAAGTAGTGCCTTAAGTCGAGTAATCTCCAACTCCTTTTCAGCTAGAAGACTTGTGAAGTCCCCTATTTCTCGCTTCAACACTTCTCGTTTCTCTAGGAGTTAAGAGACATGAGACTTGGATTTTATCTTCCCTTCCACACATTCAATAAGAGTAGACATGGAAAAGGCTTGCTTGATAGTGCATGCTCCTCCCCTGCCAAAAGGCACGTTGAAAGTGATTGAAGACCCTGTTTAACAAGTATACCCATAAGCTATGTAGTGCTTTCTATTTTTCAGTGTCATGATTCTATGCATGTGTTCTAGCATGATCCCTGGAAGATTGATTACCTCATAGGTGTCCAACTGTTCCATGATAAATAGATCTTCTGAAGATGCAACAATTCTCTTTTCTGTTCGAGGCAACAACACCTTGTTGACGAACTCAAAATACAGTTGATGTTCCCCCTTGAGATACTTCTTAGGAACCCCAGAGCATTTGAGATCTCCAAATTTAGTGGCCCTTTGGACATAAAACTTTGAATGTTTGCAGTCTTCCACTGTCTGGACCCCTTTGCAGGGCACATCTAAAATGATCCCTAAGACTTCCTCACTTAGGGTGATCTCAACATTATGAACACTCGTGCTAATTCCACCATCCTCCAGCAAGACCATTTTATAGTAGAATTTGTGCACTTCCGGTTCGTGTAAGTAAGGTACAGGCCACTCAAATAGGTGTTCCCAATCCTATAGTGTCACACAATCTACCAAGTAAAACATACCTGGTTTGGTAAGAATTTCGAGGTCAAACACCCTCCCGTTCAGCACTTTCTGGGTTTTGAGTGCTTCGATCCTTTCTTCCCTAGTCATTACTTTATCTTATCCTCCCCTTCTCCTGTAACATCCCGCATTAGAAAGAGCTAGATTTAGATAGAACTAATTTGGAAAGAGTTAAATTGAGAATTTTGCAAGTTATGCTTAAGTTAGGTGGCCCATATGATATCAAATGAAAGGACTTTGAATCCTCTTTCCAATGTCATCGAGTTTGCTAAGTTTCGAGTTCGTATGAGGGAATATGCCCATTTGAAGTCTTCTTGTCCAGTTACGGAAAGTTACTCGAAATTATGAGGGGTATTTTGGTCTTTTTCTTACCCCTTCAGCTTAAAACATTTTTTGTAAGGTTTTAGAGGTCTAAACTGATTTGGTTTAGTTTTCACAATCCTAATTACGCTTAGGGTTTTATAAGAGAGTTCAAGAAGAGAAAAGAGGAGAAAAGAGGGTAGGTTCAAGGCGTTCATCAAGTTTCTTTCGAATCGAGGATTTGTTCCGGAAAGGTTTGATCCCTAAGAGGTATGTAAGGCTATCATAGGGTTGGACTAGTTCGTCCTTGATGAATAATGTTTCAAACACACCTCATCTAATTCTAGGTGTAAATGATCGTTAAGCAATATATAACCCAACAATAAAGTTAGGGTCGAATCCCACAGGGAGCAGTACGTGTTCAAATTCAATTAAGAAATATGAATGTGATCTAACTAGTTATAGGAATTGAAATTATCGAAAAATACATGAAACAAATCAAAAGGGGTGACATTAAATGTCAGATGGGGGTTTTGGTTTGCAATTATCAACTATAATGCAATCACAAATAATTTGAAATAACAATAAGGAGAGGAATTCTCGGGATGTGATCGATTATAGGCAAATTTTGATATATGGGTAATTGAGACTACTATTAAATAGCTAAATATTGGTGGGTAGGCTAGACTATAATTGAAATAACTTTCTCTCGAAGAACTATTCCACTTCAAGTGATTTCTCTCGAACATCAACAAGCATATCAATTAAGAACAACCTAACCTTAATACATCTTCTCTCTCGAGCAAGATGGGTAGGATTGGGTTTAGGATTCACTCTCTCGAGCTGAACCCAAATCAACCCAATACCTACAAACCATTAATCAAAAGCTTTGGTTCAAAAACCTCTCTCTCGAGCAAGCTAATGAACACAAATTTAGAACTGTATTTGCAACCACAATTATAAATTAAACCTCAGCATTCAACCCATAATCACATGATCACACCCTAAGAATTGGGGTTTTAGCCAAACATCATAAAAGAGTAAAAACAATTACCAAATCGATTCACCATCAACTGGGTAAGAGTAATTTGGTCTTTACGATGCTTCAATTTGCAGAATATTCGAAACCCACTTGCAAGATCTCCAAATTGAGTCTCAAAAAGCCTTCAAGTCTACTAAGAAACTATCAAAACTCAGGAGAAAACTATTCTAGACTAAAAATCCCATTTTAGTTAAATGTTTAAAATTTAATTTATAGTTTCCAAAAATAAGCCACGAAGGTCCATTAGGCAAAGTAAGTCGGGTTCGCCGAACCACTAGGTGAACCACCCAATGCTCTCTTCTATTGCCTTTTTGCTTTGGCATTCAACATCCTCAAACCTTGTAACTTTGGGCGATCTCTCTTTGCATCGCGGAACTGCTCGACGATTCACCGACTGCTCATTTTTTATCGCCGACTTGATTTCTTCCCTCAGGGCTGGCACACTAGAACTTTAGGCAATCAACTTAGCCACTTAGCGATTCGCCAAATGCTTTTAGGAGTTTCTTCGGATTGGCTGGTTATTATAGGAGGTTTGTCGAGGGGTTTTCATCTATTTTATCCCCGTTGGCTAAATTGACTTAGAAGACAACAAAGTTTCAATGGTCTGAAGCTTGTAAGAAAATCTTTCAGGAATTAAAAACTAGGTTGTCTACTGCCCAATGTTGACTTTACCGGAGGGTACACAAGGCTTTGTTGTGTATTGTGATGCGTTTAGAGTTGGACTGGGTTGTGTACTGATGTAGAATGGAAAAGTTATAGCTTATGTCTCCAAACAACTTAAGATTCACGAGAAGAATTACCCAACCCATAATCTAGATTTTGCTGCTGTAGTGTTCTCTTTGAAAATATGGAGTCACTATCTTTATGGTGTTCATGTAGACGTGTTCACCAATCACCAGAGTCTTCAGTATGTATTCAGTCAGAAAGAGCTTAATCTCAGAGACAACGGAGGTGGTTGAAATTACTCAAAGATTATGACATGAGTATTCTATATCACCCAGGTAAGGCTAATGTTGTTGCTGATGCATTGAGCAGGTTGTCTATGGGCAGTACTTCCCATATTGAGGAAGGCAAGAAAGAGTTAGCCAAAGATGTGCACATACTTGCATGCTTGGGAGTACGTTCGTTATATTCCAATGAAGGTGGAGTAGTGGTGATGAATGGGGCTGAATCAACATTAGTGTCTGAAGTGAAAGAGAAACAAGACCAAGACCCTATTTTGCTTGAATTGAAGGAAAATATTCATAATCAGAAAGTGATGGCTTTTGAACAAGGGGGAGATGGTGTATTGATGTATCAAGGTAGGTTGTGTGTACTAAAGTGGATGAACTTCAAGAGAGGATCATGAAGGAAGCTCATAGCTCCAGATATTTGATCCATCCTGGTTCCACAAAGATGTAGCACGACTTGAGAGAAGTCTATTGCTGGATAGTATGAAGAACTATATTGCTGAGTTCGTTGCTAAGTGCTCGAATTGTCAGCAAGTTAAAGTAGAGCACCAAAGGCTCGGTGGTATGGCTCAGAATATAGAGCTTCGACAATGGAAATGGGAGATGATCAATATGGATTTTATTACTGGTTTACCGCGATCTCGTAGGCATCATGATTCTATTTGGGTGATTGTAGATCAGATGACTAAATCAACCCACTTTTTGCCGATAAAGACTACCCATTCAGCAGAAAATTATGCCAGAATATATATTCAAGAGATAGTCAGACTTCATGGAGTTCCAATGTCCATCATTTCCGATAGAGGTGCGCAATTCGCCGCACAATTTTAGAAGTCTTTTAAAAAAAAGTTTGGGCTCGAAGGTGAATTTGAGTACTGCTTTCCATCCTCAGAATGATGGTCAAGTAGAGTGCACGATTCAAACTTTAGAGGATATGTTGAGGGCTTGTGTGATCGATTTCGAAGGTAATTGGGATGATCACTTACCTCTCATAGAGTTTGCTTATAACAACAATTATCACTCTAGCATCCAAATGGCTCCCTATGAGGCTCTTTATGAGAGAAGATGTAGATCTCTTATAAGATGGTTTGAGGTTGGTGAAGTTGGGTTGATAGGACCAAACTTGGTTTATCAAGCTATGGAACAACTGAAGATTATTCAAGAAAGGTTGAAAACAACACAAAATGGTCAGAAATCCTATACTGATGTTAAGAGAAAAGACTTAGAGTTTGAGGTGGATGATTCGGTTTATTTGAAGGTTTCACCCATAAAGGGTGTTATAAGATTTGGTAAGAAGGGGAAACTTAGTCCCCAGTATATTGGTCTATGCAGGATATCTAAGAGGATCGACAATGTAGCCTATGAGTTGGACCTACCGCCAGACTTAGCAGAAGTCCATCTGGTGTTTCACAAGTGTGTGAGAGATCCCTAACTTATAGTACCTACTGAAAATATTGGTATTAATTACAACCTATCTTATGAGGAGATTTCCGTTGAGATACTTGATCGTTAGGTTCGCAAGTTGAGAACCATGGAGGTTGCATCCGTCAAGGTATTATGGATGAACTAGTTTGTTGAAGAGGCTACTTGGGAGGCTGAGGAGGATATGAAGATGAGATACCCACATCTCTTCCCTGCTGGAAAAACTCCATGCCAAGGTAATGACTCTTTGTATAACACTCTTTCAATTGATATGCTATGTTGTGTTGAATTGCATGTCGGGTGTTTGAGTTGGGTGTTAGATTTTGTCACCCTTAGTTCTACTTAAAGTGATCTCATTCCAGGATAAATGTTCCCAAGGGGGGAATATTGTAACATTCCGCCTTAGAAAGAGCTAGATTTAGAAAGAACTAATTTGGAAAGAGTTAAATTGAGAATTTTGCAAGTTATACTTAAGTTATGAGTTTGGGTCAACTTCAAACGACCATAAATTTCAGTACAGATGAGTTAGGTGGTCCATAAGATATCAAATGAAAAGTTTTTGAATCCTCTTTACAACACTACCGAGTTTTCTAAGTTTTGAGTTCGTATGAGAGAGATATGCCCATTTGAAGTCTGCATGTCCAGTTAAGAGAACGCCACATGTTTGAATGATGTGGTAGTCTCAATCAAATTCAAGAACCAATCACAATCCGCCAAGTGTCAAAATGACTTCTTTTGGTCAATCATGAGCAACCTTGTCCACCCCCTACAACTATAAATAGGGGATAGACATGACATTCAAAGGAGATTCTGAAGGCAATTTGGAAAAGACTCCAACAAACATTCAAAAGCATTGGAGAAAGCCACACATCAACTACATATATAGTTCTTCGAAGGAGTGGTCAACAGAGTTCTTCTCAGAGATCGACTTGAAATGATGAAATGTTTTTCGATGTTCTGGAGATCAAACACATCTCAAGGAGGTCTACATCATCCTACATTCCAGAAACATGCTACTGACAACCCTTGAATCACGGAGAAACATTAGGAGAGAAGAATCAATGGAACAACAGAATTGTAATCACATGATTCATCAATAAAAATCACATTTTCTTTTATTTATTTTGGTTACAATAAATTTCAGCATTTACAAAAATTTATTGTGAACAAATTTGGCAAGCCTAGTGGGATCAATTATGCTCTTCATCTCTTCCTCCTACGAACAAAAAAACTACAAGTTCAACTATTGCAGCCTTCAAAAAGATGAATGATGTTTCATGCAAGGACTCTATTGTTGCCACATTTGTTGATTTTAGTGATGCTGATCCAATCACTCGACGTGAGTTCAAGATTATTGTCTTGGATAAATCTGGATACTTTACCTTTTGGAGATGGAAAGAAAGAGCAAGTTTCAAATGACACTCATAATTGAAATCCCTGGGGAAACATTGCATCTAAGTTATTTGATGGACTTTCTCAATCTGGCTTCAACTTTGGTAAATCTACGAATTTAATGGATTCTTCAATTTTAACAAAGGTTAACACCTTGATGGTTGACACAACTGACATGGACAAGAAGTTCGCAATGATGGAGCAAACCATTGAAGCCTTGAAGAAGTCTATTGATGACAAAAATCTCAAAATCGCCCAACTTACGAGCAAGTTATATCTCTACAACTCTGGAGAGTCACATCACAATCTAACACTGTAAGAAAAAGTTGATGTTGATTCTCACACCAAGTTAGTTGACTCTCAATGCGCAAAGCAATCATCTTTAGTGGACACTCTAATAGTTCAACAACTACAAGATATGATCGCAAACACCATTAAAACTCAATATGATGATACCACAAATTTCCTTAGCATATTCAAAGTCATATTCTAAGTGAATCGAGGGTTTACTGATGCTAATTGGATATTAACCACCAAAGTTGCAATAATTTCACGGGAGGGGAAATCCAAGGCAACACCTTGCCCATTTCGTCAAAATTTGTAGTAGTGCAGGTACACATGGCATTCTTTTTGTCAAGCAGTTTGTGCGTTCCTTGAAAGGTAATGCCTTTAATTGGTGCATGGACTTGAAGCATGAATCAATTGATTATTGGGAGAAACTTGAATATCTATTTCTCAATCCTTTTTACAATACCCCTCGTATAGTGAGCATGATGAAATTGATAAACACTAAATAATGTAAGGATGAATTTTTTGTGGACTACATCAATCGTTGGCGAATGTTGAGCTTAGATTGTAAGGATCAACTTTCTAAAACTTCTGTAGTTGAAATTTGTATACAAGGGATGCATTGGGGCTTTGTATATATCCTTCGAGGAATTAAGCCTCGAGCTTTTAAAGAATTAGCTATGTCTGCTCATGACATGGACTTGAGCATTGGAAGTCATAGAAAGGCATCACATATCTTTGATCCAAGAAAAGAAGCTACAAAATTGAGGGAGTCGTTAGAATACCAAAAATAAAGAATCCATGGCGGTAACTATACCTTCTATGAAGACTTCCACAAGCCAAAAGTTGAAACAAAAAAGCGGCAAACTGACAAACGTGCAAAGTTGAAGAGCTGAGCAAGGCAGATTTGTGGGCTGACTTTGAAGAAATATCTGTAAAATTCATATAACTTTTGGCCGTGATTCTTACACTGTTGTAGTTTTTTGAGTCATCTTCCCAACGGAAAAAGAAAATCGTGATTTCAACACTCCTACTTCGAGTTATGAATTTCCTACTACGGACGCGCGAATCTGAAGATCCAAGAAAGACAGAATCGTGAGCTGACTTGGAAGCAATATATGTACGAATCCATAAAGTCATTGATTGTGATTCTCACACATGTTGTAGTTGTTGGAGTCGTCTTTCCAACGGAACAAGAAGCTCTTGATAAACTTGAGTGGGTGTTTCAAAGCATGGTTGATGTACTATTTGAGAAACTCAAATAAAAATTAAGGGCAAGGACAAAGAAAAATAGAGTCGAGAATGATTGAGAAACAGGAGATAATTTGGTGTTATACCCACCAATAAAACTTATTTTAGCCCATAGACACTCAATTTCTTTTTGATTTATTTGTAGGGTTAGATTAAGAAAGTGAAAAAGTGGGGTTGGATTGTGGAGTCAGAGACTTTTTCAGCACTTTAAAAATTTGGGGAATAAAATACAAGTTTACAAAAATATAATTAAGTCCCTTTTTATATTTATTAAATATTCCACCTTTTTAAAATTCATTTAATTATTCAACAATTTTTTTCTCTCTTCTCAACCTCTCTTCTTCCCTATTTTCTTGAGTATCTCAACTAGTTGAAATGTTTTTTTTTTCAATCTTCTTCCCAAGTCGAAACTTTCATCCTCTTGTGCTTAGGTAAGTTCATTTTTCTTTCCCAAACAATTTTAGCTCCGTTTTACTATTTTTTTTGTTGCATTTTAGTTTAGTGGATTTTGAATTTTTACAAAAATTTGATTGTTCTTGATTAAATTTTTCAAAATTTGATATGTTTTGAGTTCATGTTCTTGATTCCGCATCTTTAATTGCTTTTTTATTTGGATAATGGTTAGAAAAATTTTGAACTTTTATATTTATATTGTCTATAATTATTCTTTTTAAATCAGCGTTTTAGTAGACGTTAATGGTGTTCTAATTGTTGTCTTTTGCATTCTCCCTTTCTAAAATTATTGCTACTTGTTTTGCATGTTTGATAGAGTACTTTTTTGTTTCAGTTAATAGACTAGTGGTTGATAGATTGATCAGTACAAATTTATTTTTGCTTATAGATTGTGTAATATGGCTAAAGATTAAAAAAATCATTAAAGAATTTGTTTCTACTTGCATTAGTAAGAAATATAAAGATGAAGAAGTTGATCACTTTAGAATTTTTTTGTAAGAGTAAGGTAGTGGTTTATCGTGATCACTTTAGAAAATTTTTAATTGATCAAAAGCTCTATATTGATTCCAAGCAAAATTGTTTTGAACACTTGATACATTTGTGGAAGCATTATAAATTCAACAAATAAACAATTTGTTATATGTTGTTGCGATGTACAAAGAATAAAAAAATGTTATATGACATCTAGTTCTATGTGAACAATAAGCCAACTTGTTTCAACTTAAAGAAATTTTCTTTGATTATAGGGTTGAATTGTTAGCATACCCCATGAATAAAAAACGAGCAAAGTCCTTCAATATTGTGGAATTTTTTATTTCAAGGTGATCAAGAACAAGAGCATCACTATTGAAAGGTTGATAAGTTTGATCAAATGTAATCAATTAAGAAAGGAACAAAAGTTGAAGTGCATTATAGTTTGGTTCGTGCACTCGGTGCTGTTGACAAGGGATTCATCGAAGAAAGTGGGTTCAAACCAAATCAAAATAGTGGTTGGTTTAAATTTCTTCGAGAATTATCCATTAGGGAAAGAGCCATTTGGGCTAGCATTGAGTTGTTTGAAGACGAAGATTGATTTGAACAAACAGAAAAAATAAACTTTTAATAAGAAGAATAATGTCTTATACGCTTTATACAAATTTTTCTAGGCATTTATGTACTAATTATCTATCATCTTATCGATTTATTATAAACTTTTTTCTATTAATGCAATAATACATGGACTCTATAAATTTATCTATTATTCTATTGACTGCACGATTGGATATATGAGACTTTTCCTCATCTTGAAAAGTATGCCAAAAAGTCTTTGCATTCTCCTTTGCACATTCCTCATTCACTTAGATGGAGCAACAACATAACGGAAGACACATAACGGAAGGCAACACATTCCTCGTTTACTTAGATGAAGCAATAACTTTTTTGCATTAGATGTTTGAGCTGCTTGAGACATTTTAATTTAAAATTGAATAAAAAATGAAGTCAATAAAATGAGGGAGCTAAAACAAAGATTACCTTCTTTTTTATATATAAAAGAATGTCATAAAGTCTTTATGTTCTTCTTTGCGCATTTATCATTTATTTAGATGGAATGACAACATAACGAAAGACAACACATTCCTCGTTTACTTAAATGGAACAATAATTATTTTGCATTGGATATTTGAGGTGCTTGAGACATTGTAGTTATTTTAAATTGAATATAAAATGAAGGCAATAAAATGAGGGAGTTAAAACAAAGATTGCCTTCATTTTATATAAAAAAAAAGTTAGATATTACGATTCAGTGTAATTTGAGTTATACTTTACTACCACTTCAAAAAGTGAATATTTAAATTTTGTTAGTATTGTACATCAATAAATATAATCAATTATTTCTCATGTGGCTGGTAGATGATGGATTGTATAGATTGACACTTCATCAATTATAAGGTATATACGGGTTGGTGCAATGGTAAAAAAAATTAGTCTATAAAAAAAAGTACTACATAAATTAGATTATATTGAGGACTATCAACTGAATTCACTATAAATTCTAAACTATAAGCTTTATCAATAGTATATTGTATGAGTTTATAGCTCTTACTAGCTAGCTAGCATATTATCAAAAAAAGGAAATAATTAATTAATAAAAGGAGGTTATTGGAACTTTACACAGCTAAATGTGCTTAAACAAATCATATGATCATATAAGCGCCCACGTAAGTTGGGAACGATGATTAGAGATGCGTGAGTGGATCGTAGTTAAACAATGAACATCCTCAAAATAATGTTTACTAAAGTACAAGTATGTTTTGTGAGGATTTCATTTGTTCAACCACAATTCATCCTCATATATCTTTGATTGTTATCTTCAATTTATGTGCACTCTTATATGATCATATGACTTGTTTAAACTCACTTAATTGTATAAATTTCAATAATTTATTTTTTTTATCAATGAATTATTCTCTTTTTAAAATTCTACTAGTTATGGTCTATACATATGTATCCTAACTTAGCAAATTTATTATGGATGAAGGTCTTAGGATAGACTTGACTATAGGAAGTCGAGTACCAAACTAAGCATAGTCTAGTCTATATTAATACCTTCATCCATAATAAACTAACTAGATTATGATACACATGTATAGACTCTAACTAGTAGAATTTTAAAAATAGAATGGTTAATTAATAAAAAAATAAATAATTGAAATTTACACAATTAAATGAGTTTAAACAAGTCATATAATCATATATAAGAGTCTGTATAAATTAGGCAAAGTAATCAGAGATGTATGAGAATGTATTGTGGTTGAGCAAATGAAACATCATAACATACTTGTGGAAGAATCTTCACATTAAGCAATTTTTGTGGCACACATCATTCCGACTCGAGAGGGACAATATTAATAGAATCCAAGTTAATTCACTGGCCTTAATTACGCTTGCAATCATAACTTCATATGAACTATTGCGACGCAACACAATCGTCAATGTCGTCGTACTAAAAGATTTCCAATTCTAGCTTTTGGGAGTCTCCTCTCATACTCCATATAATCACCATTAGCAACAACAAATTCATCTACTGTCATTATATACTACAAAGATAGATACTAGATTACAGTATCAGTCTTTAACGATCGATGAGATACAAAATTCGTACAAGAATGCGACTGAATGAGATCGGGTTCAAAATTGAGTTCCTGCAATGAAAAATGTATTTTTAATGCTTCTAAACTACTAAAATGTATATACTAATGAGTTATCAAGTTATTATGGAAGATTTCTCAAGCTTCTAAAATGGCAGAAAAATAATTTTGAAGCTTGGTTTTTGAAAGAAAATGGAGTGAAAATGAAAGC
The DNA here is from genome assembly GCA_036250505.1 of Solanum acaule. NCBI lineage: Eukaryota > Viridiplantae > Streptophyta > Magnoliopsida > Solanales > Solanaceae > Solanum > Solanum acaule. The sequence continues at coordinate 11,475 of JAJOOR010017455.1, forward strand.
AATGAGTAGGATGATGATGATTTTACCTATGAAGTGGATAATATGGCCGGAAAATTTTCTGAAATTGGCAAAATCAACAACAAAAACGAGTTGCTTGTTGGAGAGTTTTTCTTTTTCAAATATAATTTCAAAAATTGGAAATACACATATTATTCCATATTTGTTGGAAAAGAAGGAAGGGAGGGACCAAAGTGTATATATTAAAACTTAGGAGATGCTTTTGTATGTCCCAAGTAGGGCACATGGGTGATGCCATAATTAGTGGCTATACCACTAATTTTTCAAGACTTGTGATTTAATGTCACATTAAGTCTTGAGAGTGGCTATTTTGCCAACTCTTCTGATTCTCAGAGTGAGAAGAAAGAACATAATCAAAAGACATAAATAGCCTCACTTTGGTTAAAATTATGTAGAGTACACATTTGTCTAATCTTTGTTGCGTAAGGTACAACAAATTTAGTTGTTGTCGTCGCGCCCTGCTCTTGATGCTTTTATATAGTAGAAAAGAAGAAATATATATTCCTATATTTATTTCAATTATATATATGGAAAGTTAGAATTCCATATGTTTCTTTTGTTATATATGTTTCATATGTTTCTTTGTCTCAAAATCATCTTAATTTCATATGTTTCTTTCAATTATATGAAAAGTTAGAATTAAAGAATCGTAAAAAAAAGACACATTCTTTTTAAACAAATTATACAAAAATAAAACTTTCACGACCCGAGCCTACACCCTAGAAGTGGTGGGCACTCGAGAACCATCGTTGGTCCCCAAGCGAACCCTCATCTTGGCTGACTACAAGCGGAAAACTGATTCAAGCATACAAAGCTTAAAAACTGAATAAAATTTCATGAAACTTAAATACAAAGCTTTAACTCAAAAGAAAACTCTGAATAGTATATTCAACTCGCCCCAAAATGGGCAACTTAAGTCTTTAAAACATTTAATAAAATAAATGAATAATACAGACTTCTCAACTATACTGACAATTTATGAAGCCTCTAATTGATAAAGATGGAAGTCTGGACAAGACTCACAACATCCTGACTAAATTGAAAAGTAAATAAAATCCTCCGGAAACAAGGAGGCTCACCATAGCTAACTCGAACTCCCGGATGTATCAACGAATCTCCTGTTGATGATCCTAAATACCTGTGTCTGCATCATGAAAAGATGCATGCCAAATGGCTCAGTACGTAGAATGTACGAGCATGTAAGGGGAATTCTAAAACTTAAACATAAGCTTGAAAAGGATCTGAAAGAAACACTTACCTTGACTTTACTCAACTCCTGAATAACTTAACTCAACTTACTGAACTCATTTCAATATAAGGCAGTGTAAAAACAAGTGCAATATAAAGAAAAGTTGTTTAAAACATGATGTCAACTCTGTGTGTATGCAAAGATACAAATAACTTTGAGATGTATGTAAAAATACAAATTAACTGATGTATATAAAAATACAAGGTACTGTTGTGGGAGTTTCTCTAACCGACAACCATCAAATAAGAGCTATTGTGATGATACAACGATCTTCCTCACGTTGCCAGCGCATCCTATACCTTTCCATAGGTATAGGACATGAACTACTAAGTGGATCCACTAGTCTATGCGAAAAGGATTCATCTAAAAAGTATGACCCTTTTCTACCCATGATGACTACATGGTTTATGGGGGCTGTGAGTTATCTGAACTCTCCCCCATATTGGTGCTCAATACTACTCCCAAAATATACTAGCTCTTTATGTTTTAAAAAATATACTTTTTTCTGTGATTTGAGATTAGTGCTAAAAAACAACTTAGCTCAAAAGCTATCTTGGCTCAGTTTCCTTTCTTGCTTCATTTAGAAAGTGATTACTCTTTTATGAAAACTAGCCCGGAGGCTCTTTGGAAACCTTAGTTTCCGTTCTTATTTAAATGTTAAATCATTTTAAATCTCTTTGGGAATACTTAGTCCCCATATACTTCTTTGAAGAAAAGAACTTCAACTTTACTCTTTACTGAACTCAAAACTTAAGTCTTAAAACAAAGTTAAATCGTTTGTAAAAGACTTTTTAAAATATGGCTCATGCCGAATTATGGACATGAACGATTCAATGCAAGGTTTTCAATAACCATAGATAGAACTCAAATACTTGGAACTCAAGAACTTCAATGATACTACTCATTTCAAGAATGCTCAACTCAGAGTTCATGCGGAATTATGAGCATGAACTACTCAACTCAATGACTCAAAGATACTTCTCATCTCAAGAATGTTCGACTTATAATGTTCATGCGGAATTATGATCATGAAATATTCAACTCAAGGACTCAAAAATACTTCTAAAAAAGGATTAGGAACTCAACACTTAAAGGCTTAGAACTTAAAGCTACCACTTCTCTGAAGGATATTCAACTTACGACGTTCATGCAGAGTTATGGGCATGAAACAACTCGACTCGATGATCTACAAAACAATATGGAACTCATGTATACGACTCTTCTCATTCTCTAGCTTACTTCCTCAAAACTTAACTCAAATCGGTGGTGGATCTCAAAGGATTCACAATTGAACTCAAAGGCTTTCTTGAACTCTACTCTTAACTCTCTCTTGAATGTGAATTATGAATTCAAGAGTTATGGTTCATGATATGAAGGATCTCATGATGACAAAGTAGACTCATGAATACATTCTCCTCACTCTCATGCTCACTTACTTGAGTCTTGAAACAAGTTACTAGAAGTTGTAAAAGACTCCCCAAAAGAACTCAAAGGGACTTTCTTAGAATGTTCGAAAGAATTCTCAAAACTTAACTCTTAACTCTTCCTTGAATTTGAATTATGAATTCAAGGTTATTATCATGTTATGAACGATTTCTAGGTGTTTAGAATCAAAGGGGAGTAAAGGTACCCTTTGAAATAACTCAAACGGACGAAATGATGATGAACGGGTGGGGGCGGGCGACACTGGCGCTCTGAGTGGCACGGGGCGCCAGCCCCTAGCATTCAGAGAAGTGTTGGGGCACTCTCACTGGCATGACACGCCAGGCCCCAACCCAGAAAACTTCGACGACTTTCTTTGCTCGTTTTCTCACCCTAACTCGCCTAGAATCGAACGGTTTCTTCCCCAATCACTTGAATTCGATTACTTAACATAATTACACTCTAATATACTAAAAAAAACTCAAAAAAACTAAATTTCATCTAAAAAATCATCAAAACCCCAACACAACAAGATTTAGAATGAACTTCAAGAACTCATCAAGAACTCTAATCCTTTAACTTTAAGAACGAAATTGTGCTGAAAATAATATGATTGGCGTGTGGGTGAACAAACCCAACACCATGGAAGCTTACATACCTCTTAGGGATCAAACCCATGGTGAAAATCTGCAACAAAACGCAAGACTTTCAACGAACGCTTTGATCATCTCCTCTTTTCTCCTCTTTTCTCTTCTTTTCTCTTCTTGAACTCTCAACTAAAACCCTAGGCTAATTTTAGGATTATAAAACTGAACCGAATAGGATTATACCCTTAAAACCTTACTAAAAACTAATTAAATTTGATTTGGTAAGGAAAAGACCAAAATACCCCTCTAAAATCCGATTTTGACTTTCCTTATCTAGACAACCCAACTTCGAATGCACATATCTCCCTCATACGAACTTGAAACTGAGCAAACTTGGTGGCATTGGAAATATAATTCAAAGATCATTCCTAAGGTATCTGGTAGAACACCTAACTCATCCTAAGCTAGGAAGTATGGTTGTTTGAAGTCAACCCAAAACTCATACTTAGCTTAACTTGCAAAATTTCAGATTTTTGCTATTTCTAATTTAGTTCATTTTGAAACTCAAGGTGCTACATCTAGTGACCTGTACTTAATACTTAAGAAATTTTAAATTCCTTAGTAAAATCCTACTCACAACGAAGGACGGTTCAATTCTTAACTCAAAATTTTCTGGGGTGTTACAAAAACAAACAAATTAAAATGGAGGAAAATATTAAGAAAGACGCCTTCACGTTATTGACCTAACATGTTTCAAAAGATTGTTTATAATACTTTACCAATTTAATAAACTAGATTATTATATTGGCATACACAACCAAGACATCTGTAATAACGGATGAGACTTCTTACTTTTGTAGAATTCTATTTTCGTACTTCCTAATCCTTAGGAATCTGTTTAATAGTCTTTATCTTTTCTAGGTCTTGTATAAATTCTTTATATATCAGCCATATGGTCAATAATAAGATTTACAATTTTCGCATCTTTGCTCACGTTTCTTTATGGTATCAGAGTGCTTCTAAACTCCTACGAGTTGATCCTTTTTTTTCTGCTAAGTCATCAAAATGGCCCCCAATACTTCTGTGACCAATGCTGATAGAGTCAATAACGCCATCACTATTGTCCAATTCAATCCTACCCTCAGTAATCGTATTGTCCGCTCTTTTCATTGATTGTACAGCTTTCTCTAAACAAGGAATTTCTAGGGAGTCCTCCCAGTCGGCCCAATTGCCCATAAAATTAACTGGCAGTCACAATTTCTCCCTGTGGAAAGCTCAAGTTTCAATGCTTATGCATTGTCACAATCTCTATGGGCATCTCGATGGCTCCATCCCAGCCCCCACTCGCACCATCTCGCAAAACAATCAAGATGTTGCTAAACCTGAGTTCATTCTTTAGTACCGCCAAGATCAATTAATTCAAAATACTATCTTGGCCTCCGTTGATGCTCTACTTGCCCCCACTGTTGCTATTCCAATCTCCGCCAAAGCTGCCTAGGATGCTATGCATACTGCGTATGCAAACAAATCTCAAACAAGAATTTTCAGCTTGCGAGATCGACTGGCTCGCCTCACTAAAGACTCTCGTTCAGTCGCAGATTATCTCCATCAGATTTTATCACTTTGTGATGAACTTGCAACTACTGGTGCGCCTGTATAGAATTCAAAACTCATTGTTAAAGTTCTCAGTGGACTCGGATCTGAATTCCGAGAACTCTCTGCTGCCATTCGTGCTTGAGATTCAATAATTTCCTATGAAGAGCTTTACACAAAGCTTCTGGATCATGAGCTTTTTCTAAAGTATGAGGATGACAAGAAGCTGCTATCAACTAATATCACCGCTGATGTAGAACAAAAGACCAGCTCAACTCCTCCTTGCCAGGGTAACAATAATTACTCCCGCAGTCGTTGTCTAGGTGTGAACACTCCTCTCAACCATCAGCAATGGCAGGCACAACCATCTTGCCCACAAAGAAACAGCCAGCAACAACCCTTTGACAAGAATCTTCATTGTCAACTTTGCTGGTCGTTTTCCTCCTCAACAAACCCCTTGGATCGTGGATAGTGGAGCCACTCATCATATTCCGTCTGATGCTCAAAGCCTAGAGACTCTACATGACTACCACGGCACCGAATAGATCACAATGGGCAATTGTCACACCATTCCAATATCCCAAACTGGTAACGCTAACATAAGTGCATCAAATCAACATTTCAAACTTCTCAATACCTTATGCTCCCCTCTCATGAAGACTAATCTTATTTCTGTTTCTCAATTTTGTCGTGATAATTATTCCTCTATTGAATTTTTTCCTTTCCATTATCTTGTGAAGGATCTAATTATGGGGGTGTCTCTAGTTAGTGGACAAAATAAATATGGTTTGTATGAGTGGCCACCGGTCTGTATACATCGTTCTCCTCAATGCAATGTGGTTGTTCCAATTCACCTGTGGCATCGGCATTTAGGTCATCCTAATCGTCGCATTTTGGATACTATCTTGAATAATTTTTCCCTTCATGTTTTAGATCCTAAAGCTAGTTCCACTTTTAATTCTTGTTATTTTAATAAGATGCACAGGTTGAATTTCTCAGAAAATTCACTACAAAGTAATAAGCCCCTATAAATCCGTTTTAGCGATTTATGGGGTCCATCTTCGGTTTTGTCAATTGATTAAAAAAGATATTATGTGCTATTTGTTGATCAATTTTCAAAATACATGTGGTTGTTACTTTTAAATCAAAAAAAGAAACTCTGGAAGTTTTTCAAAATTTGCATCCATTGCTTGAACGGAGGTTTAACACCAAAATTCAATCTTTTTACATGGATGGTGGTGGCGAATTTCAAAGTTTATAGTCCTATCTCAAAACACATGGCATAGAACACTTAGTGTCACCCCCATATACTCCACAACGAGTTTCTCTAGTCAAAAGACGACACCGTCATGTTATTGAAACTACTAGAACCTTACTGCATCAAGCATCTTTACCATCACACTTCTGGAGTTTGGCCTGTCAACAAGCTGTCTATCTTATAAACAGGCTAACTGCACCCAATCTTCAGCATAAGAGTCCATTTGAAATTTTATTTCAAAAGATGCTAAAGTATGACTACATTAAAGTATTTGGTTGCCTCTGTTATCCATGGCTCAAACCATATGCCAAAAACAAATTAGAGCCCCGTTTGACACCATGTGTTTATTTAGGCTTTTCAAATAAACATTACAGTCATCAATGTTTTGATCCTTCAACTTCCAAAATATATCTATCACGTGACGTCTTATTTTTGGAAAATCAGTTCCCATTTGACAATATTTTTTCTCACTTAAAAAGAACACAAAATAAAAATGTCTCTTGGGAAATCTGTTCATCTGGCCAACAACCACAGGATAATACTCGAAACTCATATGATTTTTGTGAGCATACTTCACAGATTGTGCAGCAGCCTGTGGACATACATTCACCCATCTCCTCTGTCTCAACAGGTGCCACCATCTCATGTACTTTTATTTCTCCCTTATATGATACTTCTTCTCCTTCTCCAATGCCTCCGTTGCCCCATACCCGCACCATCCAAAATCCTATTTTCGAGCCACAATTCAGCACAACCAACTGTTTCAACCTCACCAATTCATACTTCTCCCCAGTTAAATGCTCAACCACAATCCACAATTATCACTTACCAACGCATAAATAAGTTCACTGGTCCTTTGATCCAGAACCCTCTAATACAACCCTCTTCCTCATCACTTGTCCCACCTCTCATGGCCACACAACCTTCCCTTGTAGCCTCTACCTCTACAGTGATGCTCACTCATCACATGATTACTTGGTCTAAGACCAATATCCTTAAGCCTAAACAATTACACACAGTTGTTCAAACCACTTCCTACCTACCTAGAACCTTTAAGCAAGCTCAACAAGTCCCACAATGGCGTGAAGCTATGAGAAATAAGTTTGATGCCTTAGTTCGGAACCGAACATGGGAGTTGGTACCAAGTGATCCTTCCAAAAATGTGATGGATTGTAAGTAAATATAATCCTAATGGTTATGTTGACAGGTACAAAGCTTGTCTGGTTGCTAAAGGGTTCAAACAAAGACCTGGACTTGATTGTTAATGTACCATTAGTCCTGTGATAAAGCCTGCAACTGTTAGACTTGTTCTTGCGATTGCAACACAACAAAGCTGGCCTATTCAGCAACTTGATATCAATAATGCCTTCCTGCAAGGTCGTCTTCATGAAGAAGTCTATATGCGCCAACCACAGGCTTTTCAAGCTTCTGTACATCCGACACATGCTTGCAACCTGCACAAGGCTATATATGGCCTCAAACAGGCTCCGAGGGCCTGGTACACTGAACTCAAAAATTACTTAGTTACTTTGGGATTTGCTACATCCCAATCTGATTCTTCATTGTTCATCTTGAATAATTTTGAGTTTACTTTTTAAATTCTAGTATACGTTGATGACATATTTGTCATGGGTAATCAGATTCGTGGTGTTCACAGCATCATTGATAATCTTGCAACCCGGTTCTCATTGAAGGATCTTGGTCCACTTCATTATTTTCTTGGTGTTGAAGTCTTACCTTATCCTGGTGGTGTTTTGTTGTGTCAACAGAGATACATTATAGATCTATTGCAGGAAATTAATATGCACAATTGAAAGGGTGTTCCAACACCAATGGCTTCTACTGTTGCTTTCCCGAAGTCTACTGAAGATTCTCTAGTTGATGGCTCTCTTTATAGGAGGATAATTGATAAACTTCATTACCTTTCTTTTACACGTCGGAACATAGCATTTGCAGTTAGCAAACTCTCACAGTCCATGCACCAGCCCTTATTATCACATTGGACAGCCATGAAGCGTCTCCTTTAGTATCTTCACCAGACATCTTCGTTTGGCCTTCGAATTGCCAAAGAACATGATCACCGTCTTCTAGCCTACTCAGATATTGATTGGGTTGGAGATCCTGTTGATCAAACCTCTACAACAGGTTATGTTGTTTACCTTGGCAGTTCTCTGGTATCCTGGTTCTCTAAAAAGTAAAGATCTATCTCCCGCTCCTCCACAGAAGTAGAATATTGGGTTGTTGCTGCTATTGTTTCTGAAACAAATTGGCTAACAAGTTTACTCCATGAACTTCGGTTTCATATTTCCACCACTCCTTAGATATTTTGTGACAATGTCAGCACCACATACATTTGCGCCAACCTGGTGTTCCATAGTCAGATGAAGCATATTGTTATTGATTTTCACTTTGTTCGTGAATAAGTTCAAAACAAGAATATCGCAGTTCAACACCTTCACTCGGCTGATCAAGTGGAAGATATACTTACCAAACCACTTCCAAGAGCTTCTTTTGTCAAGCATTTCTCCAAGTTGGGTGTTGTTGACACCACCAACTTGCGGGGGCGTAATAACGGATGAGACTCCTTACTTTTGTAGAATTCTTTTTTTGTACTTCCTAATCCTTAGGAATCTGTTTAATAGTCATTATATTTTCTAGGTCTTGTATAGATTCTTTATATAGCAGCCATATGGTCAATAATAAGATATACAATTTTACAATCTTTGCTCACGTTTCTTTAATCTATTGGAAAACTATATGCACAACGGAAGCATACCAGAATTTTACTGCTTACATGAATAATAGATAACCAATATCTTTATGCTAGAATACATATAATCATATGCTAGAACACATAAACGGCTGAAATTTAATTCAAGCATATTTACCTCTTGAAGCGTGAGCAGATATCTTCAAGTGAATCTACAAGATAGACAGCAACTATGATCTTTTACAGTGATCCCAAGTGCATATCTGAACTCTCTCCATACTTGGGTGGGCAAGTATCGAATGGAAAGCTAATCAATCTTTTCTAGGGTTAGAAGAATCCCTAATTACAAAGATTTCTTCCCTGTCCAAAGAGGAGAACCAAAACACTCGTTATTTTTCTTCAACCAAAAATACACGCCAGTTTTCTTTTTAAAAGAAAACTAACACCTCTCTCCTTTTCCCTTTAGAATTAGGATCTTGAGTTCTAGTTAAATATGGGCACTGTAGGGACCACATAATTAATTACCGAGGCTTCCTATTATGGAAATAATTCTAAATAATTAATTTGAATTATTCTTACCATAATAAATTACAAATCATTCCACTAGAAATTCGTAATTGCACTCCTCTATTTATATTTCAAAATTTCCCATTAAACACTTATGTAATTCCCCATGTTAAGATTACAGATACTAATCAATAAATTAAATTACTGACGAATTTAATTTAATGATTAATTTCCTATAGAGCACTGCTTAACTTATTTCATGTGTCGGATTCATAAATCCACTTGCAAGGTTTGACACAATGAAAACTTATAAGCTTCTCAAAAAGGCATATCAATCAATCTTTATAACGAGACATGGATTCCATCAACTAACTTATTATTTCACCAATATATATTATTATCATCCAATCTACCAGGCATATTGACCCATCTCAGAATCTCACCTTTTAATAAATCAAAACGATAATTAATATATACAGATCGTAATAGTTATTTCAGGATTAAGAATATAAGTACATTTAATAGTTTAGAGAATATATTTTTGCCAGTCAATCTAAAACAACTATCTCTACTCGGTCCCATTCAATACATACAAAATGCACTAGCACAAGAAGTTGGAACTATACCGTTCCCCTAATCAAGATAAATTACATATAATCTTGTGCTACAATCGTACTGATGGCATGTCCAATTTCCATCCTAGATTGTGAATAAAAAACTTTATACTTATAAGAACTAGTGATTTAATCCTCTGTGTATAAGCTAAAACTCTACACACTAAATCATCTACTATATAAGTAAAAAGACACCATAAACGAATATATGATCTATTAAAATTGAGAAAATATTTATTCTATGATAAATATTATTTCTTAATATATGGTTAATAGTATATATCCCAACAACATCAACGATGAACTTCATTTTATTTTAGTTCATCCAGTTATACGTAACATCATATAATAATTAATTACGAAAAGAATATATATATATATTACTTTACTCCTATATAGAAATGGGACTTGATGGGACGAACACAGCATCCCATTATTGTACAAAAAGCAATTCAATGTGTACAATGAAAATTTTCCCTTTTTGGCCCAATTCAATTGGCTGTTAAACACGTGGAAGTCTGCATTTATATCTGCATTTGAACATCAGAATTTCAAAGGTCTAGAGACCATCAGAAAGTTTCAGTGGAAACAACCTAAACTCTACTCTTTCAAGATTGAAATTGGTGAGTTTTCTGTCTTTCTTTTGTGCATCAAAGATTGATCTTTAATGTTTGTGATAATGGTGCAATTTATGTTTTTTCTCCTTCAAACGTTTGAACTTTTCTTTTTTCCTTCATTTGTACTTCAAATTTTGTCAGTAGTTTTCAAGTTGTCTCTATTAATTTCTCTATTTCTCAAATTGTGTGAGTTTTATGAATTCTATTCTTTCTTTAACGCACACGACTATTATCAATATCACTTGAGAGTAATTTTAGTTTGGTTATGTGGAATTGCTTCTTAATGGATTTCTACATGCATGTCAGAGGACAGAGATAGTATTGTTATATATATAGATATCAAGTTTGATTTCTTGGACCATCAAATTAATTCTTTTTCGTCTTCAATGTTGCATTTTGGTTGAAGTAATTTGTTTGGTTGATTAGGGTATGAAGTTTTGACAATCTGAATTTCTTGCCAATTCGGGAGTCTTTTGAAAGTTTAAGCTTTTTTTCCATTGTGATAATCTGTGTAGAACTTTTCTAAAATTCATCATAGAAGGGAAGTTCGGATTTGCTGCATAGGTTCTTTTTCTCTTTATCCCAAGGATTTGAGCTACTTTATTTTCTAGGGAATGCATTAAAGAGCCATTATGTCGGAGCCTTATAAGACTCTAAAGTGAAGGGAGGTAGTCACGAGCCTTGCATATATAGCCATGTAACGTCAGCGTTGTTTGCAAGTATTTGGTTTTTTCCTCTGATTTTTGAATTAATATGACTTAGAGTTGCTTCTTTGCTCACAGTCTTGATGTGCTTATGTTGTAAAATGGTAGAAGATATCTTTCTTATTTTGATTTGCTGCTCTTTGACAGGTCTAATAATTCAAATACTTAAGATTTCTTTAATGAGTTTATTCACTTTTAAAATTTTATTGAAATTTTTTTTAGCAAAGAGAAGCCTCATAAACACCGGACACTCTTCTATAATTCTATGCCAGCACAAGCCATAGTGTCCTTTACTATTACAACTTGAGCATTTTATTGGCTCATTCATTTATTATAACTTCATTGAAAACTATTGTAAGGCTCTCTCGCTCTCTTGCCATTCCTCTTGCTTTAGGATACCGACTAGAAATAGTCAACTCAACGTGATTCTTATTTTGTTGCTTCGGTGAACATGACTCTTAAGAGAGAAAAATTCAAAAGAGAATCATCACATGGAATAATAGAAAGAAGGTAAATACCATTATATAAGATAATTATTTTTAATGAATTTTCTTAAGGATGCTTGACTATCAAGTTCAGTTATATGATTCTCATGATTTTGCCTTGGTGCTTCTTGACTTTCTTTCATCCAAGAAAAGAAAAATTAATTGTTTGACATGCTGAGTCTAACCTTTTCACTACATATGATTGAGAGTATGTAGAAGAGATAATCCTGAACTTATCTACAAATGCTAGAGAATAACCTCCGAGGTCCAGAAAACTTTCTTAAATTTGGATCCCATAAAGGTGAATTGTCGTGGAGGTTCTCCCTGCATGTTTTGTGCTCTCAATCTGTTGGATATTTTATTTCCCGTTCTTTTATGATGTATTAGATTTTTATTATGGACTTGTCTCTTTTTTCGATCCATATGCTCAAAGAAAGAAAGAAATCACTACCGTAGCTACAATTTCAGTAAGATATGAATTGCCAAGCCAAGATACAATTTTAATAGCTCCATAGCCTAACTTAAATATTTTTCATCAGAGCTTCCATGTTGACAGGTGGAGGTGGAGTTGGAAACTAAGAAGCAGATGAAGACGGCAACAATGACATACATATGAACATGCTTATTTGATATTACTGTGGTCTCAATATGACCTCCATTTAAGTCTTACGATTTGGAGGTCCGACTAATTTCACAAGCATACCTTTCTTTGTGTTTTATGTATTGTCAATGACCATCAACTTTTGGCCATCAATAGATAAAAAATAAGTTACATAATTCTTATTAATTTGCCAGATTAATTTGATTTTCTCACCAAGAAATTTATCCATTTTTTTCTTATTTTCTTTAATTGAAAAGTGTTGTTTCAGAGGGAAAATGACAGCCAGTAGTCTCGACATCAGAAATGTTTGGAGGAGATAAACCATTTTGGTCTGTCCAGATACAATTTGACACTCAAGTCAAGGTACATAACTACGTAATGACGTTGTAGCTAATGTACAGACAATAATTTGAGGATCTTTGAGTTTTTTGTTTTGACACAAAAATGAAATTGAAAAGGAAGGGATCATGGAATTACTTGATCTCTTGAACAATTTGATGTTCATATCAGAACATCTTCAGTAAATGTTAGCAGTGCTCTTGTGGAAGTTCCACAACTTGCACTAGCTATATATCCAAGGTCATCTGTGTGGTAGTACCTATCACGATATCTTAAGACCAAAAGTGGCTGAATTGAGAATCTCAGAGTATTTTTAATTGAAAATTAACAATGTCGATGAAAGATAATTTAAGTACTTTACAACTTTGATACGTGTAACAAGTGAGATTTTGAGGCCAAATTTGTTTGAGTCACATGAAATTGGCTCAAAGGTTGCAAAATGATTGAAGAAGTATATTTTGGTCTTATAATTTTTTCTTTGCATGAATTGGAGTAGGTAATAATTGCATTCTACATTCTCTGGAGATTAGTTTTGTTTTATATTAGTATGTAATATGTGGAATATGGATGAACAGTCCTTATATATGTTCTCTTTTAATTTTTAAACTTTCTAATGCGTTCAACCATTTTATCAGGAGTTCAATCTACATTACTGCTATGCATAGAGGATAAGCGAGTCACCATGCCTTGTAGTCTGCCACAGATTGTTCAGTAAAATTTTGGTATGATTTTTATTACATTAAATCCTTGAACTAATATATACTATTTGTAGTCTGAAGAGTTTTGAGTTCTTATGAATTTGACCCCTTTGAGATTGAAAAATGTGTTCCATACTTTGCAATTAGTACTTTGAATCCTTGCTTGCTTATTGATAATTATAGTGTAGAGTGAGGGAAGGTGACAGAAAAACATTCAAGTTATAGAGGTTGAACAACCAGCAGGTCAAATCATGGGAAATGGTTAATTACTTGATTTTACATACTCCAATTCCAAGCCTTTATGAACAATTTCACATACCTTTTTTAGGCCTCGAAATTATGCATCCCTTTCCCTTAAAAAAGAACCACATTATCTATTTTGTGTACTTATAATGATTAGTGACTAATTATGGTGTTATATCTGCATAGTTGTTCTTGGGAAAAAAATTATAATTTTAGTAGGGGATACAAAAGTTAAGTATTTGAATGCAACGATGAGGTTGAGTTATGTCCAAGATCTATTTCTTTAGAAATACTTCACTTCTACATTCAACTTTTATGTGATTTAACCTTCTTTTGTTATTTTTGTATTATCTGAATTGTTGCACATTCTTAGATTAAAGAATTTTGATCTATGTTCATAATAATTGCAGCAACTTGACACCATAATCTTATGATGTTCATAATAATTGCAATTCTGTGATTGAGAGGATAATCATACAGTATGGTGGCTGTTGATGGTTGAGAACGATTAGGTAATCTTCACTGATATTAAATTACCTAATGGATCAATTTGATTCTGGGCTCAAATAACTGATAAGATCATTCAATTTAATGAAACTTATTTTGGAATTTTTCTTAGCATATGGTTTTTCCTTCTTGATTCTCATTTCAATGTGGAGTATTATATGTCAATTGTTTGGGTTACAGATAATAAACGATGAAGTTTTCACATTTTATGTGATAGTATGGAATATGATTTGCTTGAAAAAAATGATTTTAATATGATTGCTTTAGCAAATACAATTTGTAATCATTGAACATACTTAACAACAAGTGGATTGAATTGAGCATGATAATCCTCGCTACCATCAATGATGTGAAATTGAGTGTATGCATTCTATCCAACAGTATTTTCTAGACTCTTAACTTCTTATATTTTGCAAAAGTTCTAATTTAGATTGTATACATAATAAAAATTATACTAGATGGATTTAGCAGCTTTCCGAAAAAATAAAAGGGAGTTGTCTGAGCCGAGAAGCATTTGAGAATCTATGTGATGAAGGTCGAATTTGAAGTTAAAGACTTAAATGTATTATTTGAATCTTTTCAACATGCATACTTGTTAAATTTGAAGATCTATTTACTTTTTTTAGAACTCAAATCTGTGTAGAGATTAATTGTATATACAAAATATTTGTATTATTTTAACGAAGTGATAGTATTTGATAATTGAGAAGGAATTTCAACCAACGAACTATTTTTGGTTATCTTTATATTTGGTTTTCTTTTTGCAGGGCTAAATAGATCTATTTTAACCTTTTCACTGCAATATTGCAGGTTGGATTTTTAAAAATATGAAAATTTGATTTTTACTATTGTTCGTTAAAATGTAAAATATTGGGTTTGATTTTATTTATTATCTGTTAAAATGTAAAATGGTGGGCCCGTTGTATGATCTTGTGGAAATCCAATCTTGGACTCACCTGTTCCAGATCAAATCTCCCATTTTACATGAGGAAGAGGTATGAGAGTTTTACTAAAACATAGAATTTGCAGAGGACGGTAGCATAAACACCAGGGTAGAGGGCCAAAGTTTGCATTTGGATGAGGACCTACTGGGAAAAATACTGGAGTACCCAGAGAAGGTTTCAGGTCCGTAGTCGGAAAAACCTATACCATGGAATTTGTGAAAGAGTGCTCCAAGATCCCTAACACTCGTTGTGCTGGGGTTCAAAAGAAACTTATGAAAGGAGAGTACCGGCTGCTATTTGAAATTGTCAACAAAGTACTTCTTCCCCAGACAGAAAAAAAAGATTGTTGCTTCTGCAACTGATTTGTTCCTCATGGAATCACTTTGCAAATTTGAACCCATAGACCTTCCAGCCTTCATTATGGAGCATATGTACAAGTCAGTGATTGAACACAAAGGTAAGCATGGCATGGGCTATGACTATTTTCTGACTAAGGTGTTCCATCATTTGAATATACCAGTGGGAGCAGGTAAACTTGGAACTGCTAAGCAATCCTTCACTCTGAATACTCTGGTGGAATGCGAGTGTATAGAAGGGAAGGAAAATCTACTGAGCAAAGTATCTCAGTTGATAATGGAACATGATCAGTTGAAACACGAGCTGGAGGAGATGACCGTGCGTGTAAGAAACAAATATGTGGAGATTGCATTATTAAAGGCAGAACTACTCAAAGCGCAGTCTGAGGGACCTGGTACTGATCGCAGTGGTCAATGATCTGAGGAAGAAAAATGATGAGCTCATGGCTCAGAATGCTGCTTTACACGAGAAACTGATCAAGGATAATGATGAAGCAAATGCTAGGCTCACTCTTGTCATTAGGTCCCTCTCCCATCAGCCTCCCTCCTCATAGTCCTCTCTGTCCCTTCTTGTGTTGTTTCTTTTTGTGTGGACAGTATCCAAGGTTCTCAATTTTAGTTTAAATTAAATGTACTAACTGCTGATTTTTGTGTAATGAAATTGATTTATGTTTTGTTGTGACTACTTTCTATCTTCTTCTATTTTTATAACCGTGTTGGTGTTGCCTTTGGCTATGATCTTACTTCACGATCTTACTTGTTCTGTTGGTGTACTGCACTTCTTTTTTATGATGCCAAAAGGGGGAATCATTGGGTGCTTAGGCTAGTGGAAGGTCTGGTTGACAGGGGGAATGAAGGGAATGAATAAGTATGATCGATAGGGGGAAGAAATTGTAGGCACTGGTGTACAGTTTGTTATCAAAAAGGGGGAAAATGTTATTTGTAGTTTTGATGATTTGACAAACCATGGGACCTTGTAAAGGAACCTGATCCTTGTGCTAATATACATACGACTGCCAGGCTGGAAAAAAGTACAATTGATTGGTGCACAGTCTCCAACAATGACAGAAGTGGCAGAAACCTCGGCCAATGGCATGGCCTCGAAGGTTGTGACTATTCTTCATAAAGATTATGTCCAATAGTCATAACCTTAGTTTTTGCAACTTGAAATCTATCAAGAACTCTTGCAAAGGCTAACACTCAAGTGAAGAATCTTCCTTAAGTACAACTGGGACTCGATTAAGCTGGGGTTGTCTAGTTGTCGTGGGATTATTTCTTCTGCATGTACATTGTAAATTTGTTCCTCATGTATAAAGGATTCAGATGTTGTGATGGTTGAAAAGTCTAGATCGGATAGGGATAACTGATCTAGTGGGCAACATTGTTTGCTGATTAGTCAAAGTCTAAATCATCTAGAGTGTGGTGGTTTAGTGGGCAACATGTGTGTTGCTTAGTTGAATTCTAAGTTGTCTAGTGGTGATAGCTTAGTGGGCAGTGTGGCATCTGCTTAGGCTCTTCAAGTAATAGAGTTATTACTTGGTTGTGAGATTAATAACTTCTTCTCACGTTTGGTTGTAACTGTGTTTCACTTTTGCTTAAAGAAGATTAGTGAAATAGTTGAAAATCCTGTGTGACAGGTCGTAGTTTTACTCCCTTGAGCAAGGAGGTTTCCACGTAAAACTACTTGTGTCTTGTTTACTTATATATTTGTTCTTTATTCTTGTTTATGCTGAGTCAAGGGACCTGGTCCATTCACTGACAGTGGACGCACACATTCTATCAGTAGCTATAGTTTGAACTGTTTAATATTGTGTAAATCAATTGTGTTCCACTGTTAAGGGAACAAAAACTCCAAATGATATTTTGTTTTCAGTTTTTGTCACCATATTCTTCTATAATCAGCCTCTTGATTTGATTTTCAATGGTAAAGGATATGTTTTAAGCGGCATTTTTAATTTTATAAAATGAATGTAAAAAATTATTGATGAGAAGTTAAAGTGGAACTACTTACTCTTTAGTTAAAACCACAATTTAATTTGTTAGTCTTGCGCCCGTGCTAAAGCACGGGCTATGCCCATCTAGTATATATATATATATGAAGAGCTTATCTGGATATAGATGGCCAACACTTTTTAATGAACTGATGGCATTTGGACGGTGTAACAAACATTTCTCTAATGGAATTTTGCTCAACTTGATTATTAATTTTCTATTTTATTTAAATTTTATCATATTTATATTTTATTTCAAAAAAAAATCTGGTTGAAAAAGGATTCGTTTATATTTGTTATTATTGTTGAATAAAATGTTTTGCACTTTTATAAATTGAAGATGTTTCCTTCATATTGTTATAACACAATAACCATTTAAGATTAAAGAATTTTGTTTAGAGAAAGAATATTCTCTAGATAATTTTATATTTTTTTTAACATAATTATGGCAATTGGTCAAACTATATAAAAATATTATGTTTCTTTAGTATAGTTTTTTTTTGTTGATTTATTGTCAAGATTTATAATTATTAGCCTTCGCATGACACCTTGAAGCATATACCTATTTTCAATATAGGAATTTTATTTTGCATTAATTTAATTTTGAAAATTTAAAGAGCACTAAAATGTATAAAATTCAACTATATATAGTGGGTGCTTCTGCACAGGCCCTCGTGCCTCTATCGCGAGTAGCACCGAGTGTGAGCTCCCACTATCCTGCCTCGGACAGTCGTGTCCTTGCCATTTGCAAAAGAGTGAAAGAAACAAGTTAAGACTTAAAACCGAAGCAAGTGCTGTGTATTGATTCTCAAGATTTTACTATAGACATGACTAATTGACTATTGTATCCATGAGATCGATGGGTGAACCTGAGATTTTGATACCAAATTATAACGGGCCAAAAATCGAATAGGTGTGTTGGTAGCTATCCTTTCCAAATAGATGAACCCTAATTCAATATTAGTCCATTTTTAGTAATTAAATGTAACAAAAATAAAGGCGAGAAAACACAATTAAGTCATAGTTGTAATATAATAACAAAGTGCAACAAGTGTAGTATGAGTACATATATTAGGCTTACCTGAAAAGTATCTTTAATCGACACCATCAAAGTAGCGGTAAGATTTGGTTATTCGAAACTATTAGGCTAAGATCTACATGAGCTAACAAGGGTTATTTGATCTAGAGAGCTATGTGTTAGGTTAAAAATATGAAGTTTTGATTATTAACAAATGATTAACAAAACATAACAAATATATGCAAGAATCAAAATATCATGTGTGTATTAAATAAAAATTTGTAGTGACTACTGAAGAACCAGTTCCTTAATATGTCCAATACATGATATGCTATTAAGGGGTCGTTTGGTAGAAAGAGTGATAATGCAGGGATTAGTAATGCAGGGATTAACAATGCAGGGACTAGCAATGCAGGGATTAGCAATGCATGGATTATTTTTTATCAAATGTTTGGTTCATTATTTCCAACCTAATCTTGTGTGTGGTTTAAGACTCTACAAGAAGCTTATTTCCAATTATACCCTTGAATTATTATGTGATTTTTTATTTTATGTATAGCATTGTGACATATTTTCATGTTCATTCCATTGGTAAGCTTCCATGCATTCCATTGGCCAATATTACTCATCACATTATCCTATCCCCTCAAATATGACTATTTCGAGAAATGAATTGTTATAGTCCCCAATATTTGTATTGAATGGTTTTGACATTATTTAAGTTATACATCACATTTTTAAGAGTTAATATCTCAAAAGGTCACTCAATTTGGGGAATTTATCTAACAAAGTTATTAAAATTTATTTTGTATCAATAAAATCACTCAACTTTAATCTTTGTATCAATAAAATCACTTGACTAAATTTAGCATTAAAAAAATTTAATATGGTAAAATAAATTATTTTTAATATCATATATACATTAATAGAGTTTAA
>JAJOOR010017456.1:0-30885 GCA_036250505.1 Solanum acaule
CTGTTCTTTTGCAAAATTTAAGTCTCGGTTCCGATCAATACCGATAACTTGAATAGTGCTCTCAATCGAGCAAACATGAATATACGGCTACGATGAGGCCAAATGTAGTTGCATAGACAATATGTGAACTCTTTGCATCTCGTTATGACTAGCCTAGTATCAAATTGAGTCTCTTGTGATGATCATTGCACACTAGCGAAAGTGTGGAGTTTTGTTTGACTGTAGTGTCAATGCCTAGTGTGATGAGCTTAGTTTGAACCATGCATGATAGATCCTAGAATTTGCCCCGTTGGTCCAATCGACTAAGTAAGGCTATCTCTTGATATGATCTTAGGCAACTTCGAAGAGTGTGAGCCAATTTGACATATACCTCTTTTGTGGCCTACCTTGTGAGTGTGTGAACCTCTCTTGAACACCCCTTGAACCTTACCTTTCTTTGGAAGAAACTTGATGAAATCATAACCTTTCTTTATCCATTACCCATAATCCTCATGAAGTAGTGGTTAGTTTGAATAGCCAACTTAGGACAAAAGTCTAAGTTGGGGGTGTGGTGAAAAGAAAAGGTAAATCAAGAAGGGCAAGAAAGTCCTTCCTACTCATGATTTTGAGAAAAATAGAACCCCTCCAGAAAAAAAAAGGAAGAAAAAGAAAAAGAAAAGTTATGGAATAAAGTTGAAAATTACAAAAGAAATGGGGTTTCCAAACAATTCATGGAAAGTGAATAACTGGAGGACTTATGATCACTAAAGAGAATGATGAAGAAAAAGGAAAGGAAGTGTTGTGAGCACCACATTTCATGAGGATGAAAGGCACTGAGCATAAATGGTCATACCTTTGTACTCAGCCCCATTACAAGCTTTGAAAACACTTTTTTGATCTTAAGGAACTGAAACAAATGTTGATCGAAAAATACGGGCAAACCTATGGGTGAAAGCATGCATTGTGCTCTTCCTTGTGAGAGTGAGCATTGCATTTGATTCTGGAACCCTAAATCGCAAACCATTGTGTGTGAATATGGAATCATTCCTTCTGTGAGGGCATTTGAACACTTTGGCTGAGCTTGAACTTGCATTTGAAGAAAGTATTATGAGCATGAGATTCTTTGGTATTGGTGTGTCGCAACTTGAATCTTTGGGTACATGTTTGATCTTTGCATAAGTAAATTAACTCTTGTTGTGTGCATTCATGATTGAGTCTTGTGTAGCACTGTTTGAGACCTCCTATTTGAACAGCTGAACTTGAGTTTGCTTGAGGACAAGCAAAAGTTTAAGTTGGGGTGTTGATGAGTCCACAAATTGGACTCATTTAGGGCTATATTTTGATAGAATTAGTATCTTCGAATGCATATTTTGTCTCAATATCTGATGAAAACCCTTAAGTTTCAGGTATTTGGAGTGAGGGAAAGCATGGACACTACTTTGCAAAAAGGAACAAAGGCAGCTGAAAAGAACGAAGAAATGAAGATCTGTAGATCGCCAAACCCATTCGGCGAAGCGCCAAATCATCTTAGTCTCGCCTTTTGTTCCAGTGTGCTGAGCCCTGAAGGAAAGGATCAAATCGGCAGTGAAAAGGAGCAGTCGGAGTGTCGCCGAGCAGTTCTGTGAAGCAGTACTATGTCACCCAATGATCCAAAACACGACGATGCTGAAAGCTAACGCAAGACGGCGATGAACTACACCAAAGGGCTAATCGCCGAGTTGATCGGCTCCGACTAATGTCGTCAAGTGATCCACTGCATCACAGACTTTTGAAAACTCTAAGTACTCGTTGAGAGTTGTAGCTTAGAATCAAATTTTTATTAATAGATTTTTAATACAGAATTTTTAGCTTCTATTTTTGAGTTCTATGTTTAGAGAGGGTTTTGAAGAACTTGAAGATTCAAACGGTTTCATCTCCAAGAATTTGGGTTTGGGTCTTTTGGAATCTTTACTCTTGACTTGGTTTGAGACTTAAATTTTCATGCCCATTTGAATGCAAACTCATTTTTGTATAAATTTCTATCTCTTTAGCATGTCTAGCTAAAACCTCAATTCTTGGGGTGTGAATTTGTGAATATAGGTTAGATTAGTTATTGGGTCTTGCTTGTTTGTGGCTTATTTATTTATTTTTATGTGATTTCGTTTAGTAGTTGTGGTGGAACTTAATGAAATTGTAGTTCAAATACGATTTCACCTTTGTGTTTTTGGATTGCTCGAGAGAGAGAGGTCATAAAACTAAGACTACTAAATTGATGGCCGGTGGGAGTGGGTCGACATGAGGTTCAGCTCGAGAGAGTGAAGCCTAGTCTCATTCCCACACACTCAGCTCGAAAGAGTGAGTGGGCTAAGGCGGAGGCTGTTCTTCATGCGGCAAGTAGGTGTCCGAGAGGAACCCATTTGATTCGGGGTAAGTTACTCGAGAGAGAATTTACCCCCACTATATTCTAGCCTAGTCACAAATATTCAATGAATTTACTCCCAAAAGCATGCACCCAATGATTTAGTCTATTTCGTATTCCTATCACATCCCAAGAATCCCGTCTCCATATTAGTATCTTTCTTTATTTTCACTGTTTTTGCTGATATTGCTTACTTGTTACAAACCCCCATTGTTAATTGACACTTTTGTGTCACCCCTTTATTTAATATGTTTTTATTTTTAGCTATGACTAATTAGAATTTTATTTTATTTTTTTAACTCCATGGAAGAATCATGCTAATGACAAATGGTGTTACTACCACACTCAGCACACATAAAGACGACACCGGGGTAAAATGGAAAAGGATTGCATAGCATCGAGTCAAGGAGAGTCTCATTTGCCCAATTTATACCACTACTAGCATAAGATATGCAACCCACACAAGTATGAGTATCATCATATGCAAGTAGATAAAAGTGAGTCCTCGAATCCAAACCTTGTAAAACCATATAGATCATAAGCAAGAAGCTTATCCTCTTAGCATGATGGGTAGTACAGAGGTTAGAATTAAAATCATTTAACCGAGGAGACTCAAACTCAAGGAACAACCAAACATCCTCTATTGTCATGGATATTAAGCCCACTAACGGAGAACAAGGACAATGGTCATTCTTCTCAACAACAAGGTAGTACTACCCAAAAGATGATACTCCCACCAGTTCAAATACCTTCATGCATTCACCGAGATCAAAAGGATAAAGGCTCCACAGAACAGGGTCATACCAACAAGTGTAGACCACAAGGATACCCTGACCCGCATGCAATGCATTTCTAATCCAACTAGGGATCTCATCATATGCAAAGATATAGTAAAGGAAGGTACAAACTTCACCCTCTCTCTGCAAATATTTCCTACCCCCATGAGATGCACATTCAACAAGATCATGCTCAAGGTAAGAAATAGAAAAGGGGTCTGGGAAGCTATCCTTCCCCATACACAATGTAGGCTTTTCAAGTGGATGGTAAAACCTCAAGAAGAGCTTTCCTGCATAGGGAAAAGAATTAGCAATGTCAACCACCATTTGACTGCCATTTCGACCAAGCATTCCCACACAAATGCTACAATTCAGCTCACTACTAGGGTCAAATGGAAAGGCAAGCCATGTACTAGGATCAAGTGCACATCCATTTATCAGGTTGCCACTATTTCCTTCCAACAACATACTCCACTCAACAACATGAGCATCATCATATGTAAACAAGTAATAGAGAAAGGCGTCTCAAAAATCAACTTTCTCTATGGTGTTTTCACGTGTATGACTACCAATAGTCTCAAAAGCATTGGTCATACCATTAAGAAGTGAAACACACCAAGAAGAAGAAGTAATGGGAAAACAAACACCACCTTCCTCCTTATCACCTTCCTTCCCCACAAGAGTACTCTCATCTTCCAAGAAAAGATTTCTTCGGGAGGAAAAGCTTCACACCATAGTGGGATACTATAACAAGTATAGCTATCAAGAACTATACTGCTCTCAAGATTCACACCACTAGGCACATCACTAGGAGTGATTTCATCATCTTCAAATGAGATATTGCACTTGACGAGGGAATGATCAACCACCAGGGAAGAATTTAAACATGGAAGTTCACTCTCAACAAGACACATCATTTTTCGAAGCATTTTCAAGCACAGGGTCTCTATGAGCAAAGTAAGCAATCGGACCTTCCACAGAAGATATGCTCAAAGAGTCACTCATATTCAACTGATCAACATTATCATTAGTACCACCAAATTGAGGTTTCTTAATCACATTATAAGAACCCTCAACTAGTGAACTACACTCATAAACAGGTTGATCAACACAATCATTACAAAATAATGAGCTAGCATTCAAAGCATAGGTTACAACACTAGGTGGACACAAATCGATCTTACTAGAAGAATCAATTCGATCATCAATAGGATCAACTAGTGTATCCACATTCTCAACAAGCACATTATCAACACATGGTAAAGAATCAATAGGCTCACATAAAGACAAACTAACATTCACACTTTGTTCATTTGCAATGGTAAAAGTGTTAAGATTAGCTATTGTACCTTGACGCCCGCAAGAAAGATCTTCTTTACCTTGGATGTTGGAACATCCCGTTAATGCATCCATCACACCTTTAATTGTAGGCTCTTTGGCTGGAACTTGTGTTCCTCCATTTATCACGCTTCTACCAACATAAGAATCCTTACCAAGTGAAGGATGAACAAAATTGTTATATTGAGATTGTGGCAACCCTCTCACTTCACTCCTTTCAACCTCTCCTTTTTTCCACTCTAAGGCTGCCACTTTGCTTTCCCTTACTCCTCTCAGTCTTTTGTCTCTCACTTTTCACCTTAGGAAGATGAAATAGAGGTTTTCCGGAATGATCCACAACACGCTTGTACCCATTCTGCTCGTTTGGGACCCTATGTTCAGTAAACCAATTGGCCTCCAAACTTAATTGACAAGAAGCCATGGGCATTATATCACACCAAACTTCCTCATAGTATTTACTGTGTGTGAAAGAGACTTTTACCCCTTCGGTAACCTTACATCCCTCCATGGTGTATGGATAAGTCCTTTGTAATCGAGGTAGTCCAAAGTAGGCTACCACCTTTGGAGTGATGTTGTTCAGATTGTACCCATCATCAAGGACAAGGTCAAGCCCCAAAGCCCCACAACTGCCAACCTTTGTCCTAAGAACTGGTCTTCTCGGATCGACATTGAAAAGCTTGGTGTACCCTTTTGGTACATACTTGAACCTCATCAGCCCTTTCAATTCTTCCCATGTCAATGGGTAGGTATTTCCTTAGAGTGCACAGAGCCTTTCCTCTTGAGTCCACCAACCCAATACAAGACCCTTCAAATGAAATAGGGCATACAAGGGTTGCTCTGGACCTCTCAAATCATGGCGTTGGAAAATCTCCTCACATTGCCACTCCCAATCAAGATATGCCTCGGGATCGTGCCATCCCTTAAAGATAGGAAATTCAATCATTTTGGTACCGAGACCCTTAACACATCCTTTATACCCGCCTTGGTTCCCAAATCCCGAATAGTGAGCATTTCCATGAGAAGTATAGGATAAAGTATCCTTAGACTTTAATGTTGCACAATCTCTCCTTCGCCTCGGACGACTTTGATTTGAGCGAGTGTAGCCACACACACTACTTTGACTAGGGTAAAGATTATCACAAGAGTAAGAATACAAATCTTCACAAGCCTTAGGGGCATGCTCCTCATACTTCGTATATAATATAGTATTATACCTCACCTTACCTTCATCCTGGGAGTGGGAAGTGTAACATGTTCCGGCATAACCATAGGAACCATCTTCACTCTCGGAGTGAGAGTAAGACCTCTCACATGCTCCCAAATCATAATAGGAGCCACCACAAGAGCCTTCTTCTCCATCTTTTCCATAAGAGCTATGTTCAACATATATCTCATATTCTCTTCCGGAATAGTAGCTCGCATTCCCATTCGACTCTTGATCATGGCTATCATCATAGCCCCCATAATCACCACTATCCTCACATCCATAGCCCTCACCATCACAATCATAACTTCCCATATCATAGTCACATGGGCTGAGGCTATCGAGGACATGCCTCCTTATGACTCATTTGTACCTATAAAATGACAACTCACAAAAACAACAAACAACGTTAGCTTTAGTAAAATGAACTCACAAG
The DNA here is from genome assembly GCA_036250505.1 of Solanum acaule. NCBI lineage: Eukaryota > Viridiplantae > Streptophyta > Magnoliopsida > Solanales > Solanaceae > Solanum > Solanum acaule. Next base: position 6,132 of record JAJOOR010017456.1, read on the forward strand.
TTCTCGTGTTTACACACATTTGATTGCCTCTCAAATTGGCGCGGCTAATGTTGAAGATTGCTTATACTCAGTTGATCACAAGGTCTCGATTTCTACTTTCGGTCAGAATAGATTTTTATTTCAAATAGAATGAACAACTCGATTTAAGCAAACGGACTTGAATCAAGAAATTAACTACGAAGTAAAATGAATAAAAGCACACAAAGAAAAGGCACTAACAAAGAGGTGAATTCAATAGCCAATAGTCAACAAGTTGAGTAGTTACGAGTTGAAAATCAGTTTAGGATTCTTGACAATGAACTAGAAACAAAGTAAACAAACTAGAATTAGGACCTGAGAAGAAAGGGTCAGAGGATGAGCTTCTGATTGCTTCTGATTGCCAAATGCACTATTTTCTTTGCCTAACATGAAGTTCAGCTCGCCAACTTGAAGATTGAATCGCCAAACTTGACAATCGGACAAGGCAAATTGGCGATTTGGGTGGAAGTTTGTCGATGCACCGAGTGGATTCGACGACCAAGGCTGAGCTCACCGAATTTTCCAGTGTCTTCACCAAAATGAGGTCCAACTCAGAGACCTAGCTACCCAAAGGGTGAGGCACCGAGTGGAATGGGCGATTCAAGACGGGATTCTCCTAAATTATTCAAGCTACACTTGCCCAATTCTGAAAATTGACCTAATGTGGTCCCCTCCCCCTCCTTTGTCCTTTAGTTTTTACCCTTTTAGGTAAATTCCTTTTGTACAAACAGTTTTATACTTTCTCTTTCTTCCCTTTTTGAATCAAACACCATTTTGGAAGATTCCTTCTTCTTGAAGATTTGAATTTTCTTCAAGAACACTATGAACAAGATGAATACCCAAAATTAAAACCCTCTAGAATTTTAGCTCGGAATTTCACGAAATTTGAGATACAAGCTCTCTTAGATATAGGGAACAAATCCCAATACTTTTTAGCCTTCAATTCTTTGCCAAAACTTTCAGATTTCAAAATCCACTTGTCTTCTTCAAAGCTTTTTCAACCAACAATGGTGGATTCTTCAATAGTGAACCAAACCCTTTCAAATCTCAGTCGTAGACTCAAATAAGGTTAGGGAACACTAATCCAACCTTGGAAACTTCAAGCAAGACACAAATCAACAAACCCATTTCAGCAATTTCTTCAAAAACGGTTTGAACAGATTTTTTTTTTGTAACAAACCCAAGACAAGAATCATAAGAACGAATCTAATCCAAGCTCTGATACCAAATGATGTAATTCCTATAAGGGAATCGCACTAAAATGTGGAAATCAAAGACGGAAAGTAAAGATAAATAGATTGACACAAGAAAAGGAAATCAAAAGCTACACCTAAACGTATATCAAACCTAAAGACCTCAATCGATTAATCCACAATCAAGCACCGAATCTCTTACGATGACCTCAAGGGAATCGATATCCCAAGCAACCAACATTTCTAACAAAAGGCAACACAAGCTTTACCAAGCTCACAACACTCAAACATGAGTTTTCAGTTTTTAACATTCAAAAATAATCTAACCCTAAAATGAACCCCTAAAGGCCTATTTATAGTTTTAGGCATTATTACATAGATAGGCCCAAAAGTGACCCAAAATGGGCCAATGGGAGAGCCAAGTTGGGCTCGCCTAATGGCTTGGTGATGCGCTCAATGACCTTGGCGGGGAACTCTACTCATGGCCTTGGCTGGGGGCTATTGGATTATGTTTGTGTAATAAAGACACAACTTCCAATGCAAGTGTCTACGATCGTACAATAGTATAATAACCCAACCAAGGGTTGGGGTCGAGTCCCAAGGAAGTGGGCATGAAAATTAATAGAAAATAAAATTAAGTTCTAATTAGTCATAGCTAAAAATATTGTCAAATAAAAACATATTAAATAAAGGGGTGACACAAAAGTTTCAATTAACAATGGGAGTTTGTAACAAATAAGCAAAAATCAGTAAAAACAATGAAAATAAAGAAAGAACTAATATGGAGATGGGATTCTTGGGATGTGATAGGAATACAAGATAGACTAAATCATTGGGTGCATGCTTTTGGGAGTAAATTCATTGAATATTTGTGACTAGGCTAGACTATAGTGGGGGTAAATTCGTTGTCGAGCAACTTACCCCGAATCAAATGGGTTCCTCTCGGACACCCACTTGCTGCATGAAGAACAACCTCTGCCTTAGCCCACTCACTCTCTCGAGCTGAGTGTGTAGGAATGAGACTAGGCTTCACTCTCTTGAGCTGAACCTCGTGTCTACCCGCTCCCACCGGCCATCAATTTAGTAGTCTTAGTTTTATGACCTCTCTCTCGAGCAAGCCGAAAACACAAAGGTGAAATCGTATTTGAAACTACATTTTCATTAAGTTCCACCACAACTACTAAACGAAATCACATCAAAACAACAAATAAACCACCAACAATCAAGACCCAATAACTAATCTAACCCATATTCACAAAATCAAACCCCAAGAATGGAGGTTTAGCTAGACATGCTAAAGAGATAGAAATTTATACCAAAATGAGTTTGCATTCAAATGGGTATGAAGATTTAAGTCTCAAAACAAGTCAACAGTGAAGAATCCAAAAGACCCAAGCCTAAATTCTTAGAGATGAAACCCTTTGAATCTTCAAGTTCTTCAAAACCCTCTCCAAACTTCGAACTCAAAAATAGAATCTAAAAGTTCTATATTAAAAATCTAGTCATAAAAATCTGATACTAAGCTACAACTCTCAATGAGTATTCATAGTTTTCAAAAATTTGTGCTGCAGTGGATCACTCGACGACATTAGTCAGAATCGCCAATCAACTCAGTGATTCTCCCTTTGGTGTAGTTCATCGCCGTCTTGCGTTAGCTTTCAGCATCGTCGTGTTTTGGATCATTGGGTGACATAGTACTGCTTTGCGGAACTGCTCGGTGACACGCCGACTGCTCTTTTTCACCGTCGATATGATCCTTTCCTTCAGGGCTCAGCACACTGGAACAAAAGGCGAGACTAAGATCTTTTGGTGATTCGCCGAATGGGTTAGGCTATCCGCAGATCTTCCTTTCTTCGTTCTTTTCAGCTGCCTTTGTTTTGTTTTGTTAAGTAGTGTCCATGTTTTCCCTCAAACTCCAAATACCTGAAACTTAAGGGTTTTCATCAGATATTCAGACTAAATATGCGTTTGAGGACATTAATTCTATCAAAATATAGCCCTAAACGAGTCTAATTTGTGGACTCATCAACACCCCCAACTTAAACTTTTGTTTGTCCTCAAGCAAACTCAAGTTCAATCATTCAAAAAGGAGGTCTCGAACAGTGCTACACAAGACTCAATCATGAATGCACACAACAAGACTCAAGTTACTTATGCAAAGATCAAATGTGCATTCAAAGATTCAAGTTGTGACTCACTAATATCAAAGAATCTCATGTTCACAATACTTGCTACAAATGCAAGCTCAAGCTCAACCAAAGTGTTCAGATGCCCTCACACAAGGAATGATTTCAATTTCACACAAAAGGGTAATCATTTAAAGTTCTGGAATCAAATGCAACGCTCACTCTCACACAGAAGAACACAATGCATGTTTTCACCCATAGGTTTGCCCATATTTTTCGATCAACATTTGTTTCGGCTCACTCAAGATCAAAAAGGTCTTTTCAAGGCTTGTAATGGGGTTGAGTGCAAACGTATGTTTCGGCTCAGTGACTTTCATGAAATGTGCTGCTCATAACACTTCCTTTCCATTTTCTTCATCATTCTCTTTAATGCTCATAAGTCCTCCTATTATTCACTTTCCATGGATTGTTTGGAAACTCCATTTCTTTTGTAATTTTCAACTTTATTCCACAACTTTTCTTTTTCTTTCTTTCTTCTTCTTTTTTTTATTTTTGGAAGATTCCATTTTTCTCAAAATTATGGGTAAGAAGGACTTTCTTGCACTTCTCGATTTACCTTTTCTTTTCACCTTACCCCCAACTTAGGCCAAAAGCCTAAGTTGGTTATTCAAACTAACCACAACTTCATGAGGATTATGGGTAATGGATAAAGAAAGGTTATGATTTCATCAAGTTTCTTCCAAAGAAAGGTAAGGCTCAAGGGGTGTTCAAGAGAGGTTCACACACTCACAAGGTAGGCCACAAAAGAGGTATACGTCAAATTGGCTCACACTCTTTAAAGTTGCCTAAGATCATATCAAGAGATAGCCTTACTTAGTCGATCGGACCAACGGGGCAAATTCTAGGATCTATCATGCATGGTTCAAACTAAGCTCATCACACTAGGCATTGACACTACAGTCAAACAAGACTCCACACTTTCGCTAGTGTGCAATGATCATCACAAGAGACTCAATTTGATACTAGGCTAGTCATAACGAGATGCAAAGAGTTCACATATTGTCTATGCAACTACATTTGGCCTCATCGTAGCCGTATATTCATGTTTGCTCGATTGAGAGCACTATTCAAGTTATCGGTATTGATCGGAACCGAGACTTAAATTTTGCAAAAGAACAGTCACATTCAACACAGAAGAGGTGGTAAATTTTTTTGAAAGGATCAAAAATCATTTTGCAATTTTAAAATAAAAGGAGACATAAGCTCAAACATCCACAGAAACAGTATATCAAACACAATTTTTAAACAAAATGGCCCAAATATATACACAACAACACGAGTCACAAATAGAACCCAAAAGGTGAGCCTCACCCCGCCACAAATAAAAAACGTTTGTCCTCAAATGCAAATAAAAGTATCTAAATGTAAATGTAAGTAAGACAGAGATGGAGGTAAAGAAAAGTCATGTCTACACCATCTCTCCATCTATCTAGGAATCAGTGCCCGATGCCTCACCCTGAGCCTCAGCTCAGTGCTTGAGGTCACCTCAGGGGGAACAGCAGTGCCAGATTCAACAAGGTCTGTTGAGTGTAAGTCTGCCAGGAATACATATACCGCTCTGCAAAATCTCCTGGCCCATGAAGGAATATTATGGTCTAGGGTAATGGTTTTCCTGGCAGAAGTGGGCCTCTTGCCCTTGCCTTTCTCAATAGTTATAGTTAGTTTCAAAGCTTTTCCTTTCGACGTAACTGCATCCTCCTTTATCGCAATCCCTTTGGGTTTCTTTTGAGCTGGCGTTATTCTTTCAACAGCTTTAGATTTAGTCATATCTGCAAAATCTCGAAGAGAAGTTAGAGGAACATTTGACAAAAGCACTAGATATCAGTTGCTGGTAAGCTTCGCCGACTCTTTCGGTGTGTCACCGACATCATTCAGCGATCTAGGGTTAGTCCGTTGAAAGCTACATTGCACAGAGAACCCATCAGCACATAGAGCATAACATTTAATGGCGAGATGGGGACATTAGGCGAAACGCCGAGTGGTTTGGTGAGTTTGACCCAGCTCACCAAATGGCTCAACGTGCCTATTTTCAACCCAACTTCTCGAACTCAACCCTCTAACCCCCGAGAACAAAATCAAAGTATGCACTAGTACAATTAATGTAGGACCCATAGCTACCAAACACAACCCTTGAATTTAAATCCAGTTTAAGGCATACAATTACGGGAATTCATCAGTCACAATTATTCGAACAAGATTACCAAATTAAAGCATGCATGTAAACAATCTAATCCTATCAGGAAAAACTAGAGTACTTCAACAAGATCAGGCTACTGCAAATGAGTAAAATTTCGACAAAATGAATGCGGGGTTTGAAGTACCAACCTTTTGTGCCGATCAAATGGATATTGAGATGCTAGGAAGCAATGTAATCCAACTCGCAGCACAATTTAATACTAAAAATACTCCAAAAATGCAAGAATTGAAAAACTATAGTGCAGGTGTGAGTTTGGGAAGATGAAAAAGTAAGGGAAAGGTAATGAATCAAAACTTCTAAACCTTTGGCTTGAAAAACCGTCCAATTTTTGCCCATTCGGCGACATTAGTCACGATCGCCGGACCACTCAGCGTAACTCCAAGTAGTCCTTTACTTTGCCGAATTTTACAGAACCTCTAGTTAGTGTGGGGGTACAAACGGCGATGTCTGTCGGGATCGCCGACATGATTGGCGATTCACCAATAATTTCCTATACTCGCTGAGTTTTACAGACTCCAATGTAAATTTGTCTTGAGTCTAACGGCGGTCTGGTTCGAAGTCGCCGAACCCTTCGGCGATTCGCGGAATGGACCTGTAGTTTGCCAACCTGCACTTGTCGATCACTCTCCACACTTTCACCTGCACAATCAACACACTTTTATTTAAAACAGTAGAACTTGGGTTGCCTCCCAAGAAGTACCTTATTTAACATCGTGGCTCGACGTGGAAATGCTTTCAAGCATCTTCCAGGTACACCACTTCAATCCAAGAAATTTCCTGACATTCACTAAAGTATAATTTCAAATGCTTCCTGTTCACCTTAAAAGCATGTCCTTCTTTCCCATTAACTTTTATTGCACCATTGGGGAACACTCGTGTCACTCTAAATGGTCCTGACCATTTTGATTTGAGCTTTCTAGTGAATAACTTCAGTCGTGAATTGTATAGGAACACCCAATCTCCCACCTTAAACTCTCGCTGGAGTATCTTAGCATCATGCTATTTCTTCATCTTTTCCTTGTAGAGAGCTGAACTTTTGTAAGCTTTAAACCTGAATTAGTCCAACTCGTTCAACTACTCTACTCTTTCTTTTGAAGTTTTTGCCCAATCCAAATTCAGAACTTTCAATGCCCACATTGCTTTATGTTCCAGCTCGACTGGTAAATGGCAAGATTTCCCAAAAACTAATTGATACGGCGACATACCGATTGGAGTTTTATAAGCGAGGCAATATGCCCATAGTGCGTCATCCAACTTTCACGACCACTCAGTTCGATTTACATTCACTGTCATTACCAAAATACCTTTGATCTCCCAGTTTGACACTTCGACTTGGCCACTTGTTTGGGGATGGTACGGTGTTGCCACTTTGTGCTTAACCCCATACTTACTCAATGCAACTGAGAACCATTTGTTACAAAATATGATCCCCCATCGCTAATAATAGCTCGCAGAGTCCCAAATCTTGCAAAAATTTATCGCTTCAAGAATTGAACACTTCTTCCCTCATTATTTGAAAGAGCAACAGCTTCTACCCATTTAGACACATAATCCACAACCACCAAGATGTATTTGTTGCCAAATGAGCTAAAAAATGGGCCCATAAAATCAATTCCCCATACGTCAAACAACTCCACTTCTAGACTAGGTGTTAGAGGCAACTCATGCCTTTTGGACACACCACCTTGCTTTTGACATTTTGGGCACCTCTTAACAAACTTGTGCGCATCTTTGTAAAGAGACATCCAGTAATACCCGCTTTATAGCACCTTAGCTGTTGTCGGAACACCCATGATGCCCTCCTACCGGCAAAGCGTGACAAGCGTGCAGGATCTCCCTAGCTTCCTCTTCTGGGACACATCTTCTGATGATGTGGTCAGCACACTGTCTAAACAAATATGGCTCGTCCCACAAATATTTCTTAACATCGAATAAGAACTTCTTCTGTTGGTAAAAGTTTAGTTCATTCGGTATTAACCGCACACCAAATAGTTTGCAAAATCAGCATACTAAGGGGGCTGTGTAAGGTTCACTCTGAATATCTTCTCATCAAGAAAAACATCTTTTATGTCGATCTCTGGCTCATCTTTATCCCTTCCTTCCAATCTCGACAAGTGATCAACCACTTGATTTTCATAATCCCTTTTATCCTTAACCTCAAAATTGAATTCTTGCAATAAAAGCACCCACCTGATCAATGGGTTTTGCGTCTTTCTTTGCCATTAGATAACGCAAAGCAGCATGATCAGTGTGAATAATCACCTTAGTACCTAGAAAGTATGCACGAAACTTCTCAAATGCATAGACCACAGCAAGTAACTCTTGTTCGGTAACTGTGTAGTTACGTTGAGCACTGTTTAACGTTTTGCTTGCATAGTAGATGGGATGAAAAAGTTTGTTTCGTTTCTCACCCAATACTATGCCCAATGCCATGCCGCTTGGATCATACATTACTTCAAATGGCTCTAACCAATCAGGGCTAATGATGATTGGGGTGGAAATTAGCTTATCTTTCAGGCATTTGAAAGTTACCATACAAGCATCATCAAAGTTGAATGTTACCTCTTTTTCCAAAAGCTTGCATAGAGGAAGTGCAATCTTTGAGAAGTTTTTGATGAACCTCCTATAAAATCCAACATGTCCTAGGAAACTTTGAACTCCTTTTACGGAAATTGGATGTGGTAATTTCTTGATTACTTCGACTTTTGTTTTGTCGACTTCCAGCCCCTGTTGTGATACTTTGTGACCAAGCACAATTCCTCCCTTAACCATGAAATGACACTTCTCCCAATTTAAGACTAAATTGGTCTCGACACATCTTTGAAGCACTTGTCCCAAGTGCTCTAAGCATTCTACAAATGAGTCACCCATGACTGAGAAATCGTCCATAAATACTTCTATTGTGTCTTCCACAATGTCAGCAAAAATGGATAGCATGCAACGTTGAAATGTAGTCGGGGCATTACATAATCCGAATGGCATTCGTTTGAAGGCGAAAGTACCATAGGGACATGTAAAGGTCATTTTCTCTTGATCTTCCGGAGCAATGGAGATTTGGTTATAGCTCGAGTACCCAACCAAAAAGCAATACCATCCTCTCTCGAATAGTCGGTCGAACATTTGATCTATAAAATGCATGGGGAAATGATCCATTTCTGTCCATAAGTTTAACTTTCGATAGTCCATGCAAACTCTCCATCCTTTCACCGGTCGTAAAGATACAAGCTCTCCCTTTTCATTAGGGACAACTGTGGCTCCTCCTTTTTTGGGTACACACTACACCGGACTGACCCATTTACTGTCAGCTATCGGGTAGATTACTCATGCGTCCAACCACTTTATTATCTCCTTTTTCACTACATCTTGCATTGGTGGGTTTAATCTTCGCTAATATTCAACACTTGGTTTACAATCACTGTCAAGTTGAATTTTATGTGTGCAAATGCCTGGAGGAATACCCACTATATCAGTGATCGTCCAACCGATGGCTTTTATAGACCTTTTTAGAACTTCAACGAGCAAGTTTACTTGCCAATCAAGTAAGTCATCCGCAATAATCACCAGCAAGGTGTTATTTACTCCTAAGATAGCGTATTGGAGATGCGAAGGTAGTACCTTAAGCTCGAGACGTGGTGGTTCTTCGGTTGATGGTTTGGCAGGAGGGCTCTCTCAATTTTTCAAGTCAATACTCAATTTCATTGGAGTCTTTGTGAATTCCCCTTTACTTGAAAATGCAGCTACCACTTCATCTTGAACCTAAACTTCGAATTCCTCATCATTAGTCCACAAAACTTCAAGCGGTTCTTTGCTACACATCAAATGACTCACACTGGCCACGGCCTCGTCAGTCACATCATCAGCTAATATTACATGAATGTTACTCGGGTGTTTCATTGATTTGCACACGTCAAAGGTGACTTCATCATCGTTGACCTAAAATTTCAATTCCCCACTCTCGACATCCACCAGCATTCTCCCAGTTGCCAAGAATAGTCTTCCCAAGATTATAGGATTTTGGCATCTATGTCACAGTCGAGTATGACAAAATTGGCAGGAAAAATGAATCTATCAACCTTAACCAGAATGACATAAAGTATCCCCACTGGATGTTTGATCGATCTGTCAATCATCAGGAGTCTCATAGTTGTAGCCTGCGGTTCACCCAACCCGAGTTGTTTATAAATAGCATACGACATCAGATTAATACTTGCTCCCAGATCACATAAGGCTTTTGCGAACTTGAGCATGCCTATGGTGCACGGGATGGTGAATTCCCCCAGATCATCTTTCTTTTCGATCAACTCCTTCGACATAATAGCACTACAACTGTGAGAGACTTCGATCGTCTCAAAATCCAAGCTCCTCTTTCTTATGACTAACTCCTTCATGAATTTGGCGTAACCCAGCATTTCAAATAATGCTCCAATGAGAGGGAGATTAATCGATAAGGTTTTGAATATCGATAGAAACTTCTTAAACCTTTCATCCTCGTTCTTCTTTTTTAGGTGTTGCGGAAATTGAAGAGGTATCTTCGGTAAAGGTTGCTTGCTGTTTAGGCATGGTTTGTCTTCTCCACATTAATTGGCGGTTCATTTATGATATCTTGTGGGATGGTTATTTCTTTGGCCTCCACATCATTTCTTGCAGTTGGTAAGTGAACTTCCTTATTTCTCACCATATCACCTTTTACCTCTTTTCCGCTCCGAGTGACAACGGCCAGCCCTTTATCTTTATCATCTATCTCCATGTTTTGTTTGAATTGTACTGTAAGTAAACTCAATTGACCTTCAAGGGTTTTGATTGCATCTGCGTGTGAGTTTACTTTATTGTTCAAGGATGAGAAATCATCTTTCATTCCTTTCAATAAATCATCCGAGCCTTCAACTTTATCAAGGATGCGTGAAAGCAATTCATTCATACGGGGACTACTTGCACTCCCCCTTGATTTTGGGCTCTCACTTGAGTGAGTGTGATTCTTTTCATATTCATCCTCTTTTCTCCAATAATCACTCTGCTCGGGTAAATCTTGATGACACTTCCTTTGCTCAACTTCATTATAATGGTTCCAACCTTGATTTCCACCTCGCTGCCAATAGCGTGGGTAGAAACCCTCCTCATATTTTTTGGAGTTCCAACCTTGATTCTCCCCAGGCTTTGACTATCTTGGGGATGAACCCTTCAAAACTCTGAACACTCCACATGTTCCCTTCATATGTTCCTGTAGGACTTCCATCCGAGTCAACATCTTCTTAATGTTTTCATCTCTCTCTTTCTCTTTATCCAATTGCTCTTGTGTTAGTCTAAAGTGGAATGGGGAAACATGATCGTCTTTTGTATGCCACGCTTGATTTATTCTAGTCATGTCGTCTAGAAAAAATGAAGCCAACTCAAATGTTTGTAACATTAATCCTCCTTGTACCAACTGATCAGCCACTTCTTTATTAACCGAATCAAGGCTCCGGTAGAAATATTGGAGCAACAAATCGGTTGGTAGCCCATGAGTTGGGCATTTAAGTAAGAGCTTCTTGAATCTCATCCATACTTCATGGATTGGTTCCCCTTTTCTTTGTTTGAACCCTTGGATTTCGTCTCTAAGCTTCATTTTCTATGGAGGAAAGAATCTTATGTTGAATGCTATGACCAACTACTCCTATGATGTGATGGTCTATTTTTTTAACTTGGTTAACCACTTGCTTGCTTCTCCTTTCAAAGATAATAGGAACAACCGCAGCCGAATTGACTCTTGTGACACACCTTTGAATGAAAAAGGGCAGCAAACCTCTGTAAAGCTTCTCACGTGCTCATGCGGATCTTTGTGATCAAGCCCTTCATAAAGTCCTCTCATTTGGAGAAGGTGAAGAGTTTTGCTAGTGACTTCAAACATCTCATTCTCATGAGTTTGAGGGATACAAATTGCACCCATTCCTCCCGACTGATCCAGATTATAGACACTATTTACATCGTCTATACCGTCTCGATGACCAGCTTGACTGTCATTCATTTCTTCCTCATGCATGTTCATCTTTCCTGTTATTAGCACAAGCACGTGAAAAAAAACTACAAATTAAGTAAGTAAATTACAACTAAGAAGAACAAAATTTTTACTTAACTAAGAATTCTCAACTAACACCTCTCCCCGACAATGGCGCCATTTTGATGTTTGCGCAATCAAGACACAACTTCCAAAGCAAGTGTGTACGATCGTACAACAGTATAATAACCCAACCAAGGGTTGGGGTCGAGTCCCAAGGGAGTGGGCTTGAAAATTAATAGAAAAAGAAAATTAAGTTCTAATTAGTCATAGGTAAAAGCATTGTCGAATAAAAACATATGAAGTAAAAGGGTGACACAAAAGTGTCAATTAACAATGGGAGTTTGTAACAAGTAAGCAAAAATCAGCAAAAACAGTGAAAATAATGAAATATACTAATATGGAGACAGGATTCTTGGGATGTGATAGGAATACGGGATAGACTAAATCATTGGGTGCATTCTTTTGGTAGTAAATTCATTGAATGGTTGTGACTAGGCTAGATTATAGTGGGGGTAAATTATCCCTCGAGCAACTTACCCCGAATCAAATGGGTTCCTCTCGGACACCCACTTTCCGCATGAAGAACAACCTCTGCCTTAGCCCACTCACTCTCTCGAGCTGAGTGCGTGGGAATGAGACTAGGGTTCACTCTCTCAAGCTGAACCTCATGTCTACCCACTCCCACCGGCCATCAATTTAGAAGTCTTAGTTTTACGACCTCTCTCTCGCAAGCTGAAAAGACAAAGGTGAAATTGTATTTGCAACTACAATTTCATTAAGTTCCACCACAACTACTAAACGAAATCACATCAAAACAACAAATAAACCACCAACAAGCAAGACCCAATAACTAATCTAACCCATATTCACAAAATCACACTCCAAGAATTGGGGTTTAGCTAGACATGCTAAAGAGATAGAAATTTATACCAAAATGAGTTTGCATTCAAATGGGTATGAAGATTTAAGTCTCAAAACAAGTCAACAATGAAGAATCCAAAAGACCCATGCTCAAATTCTTGGAGTTGTAACCCTTTGAATCTTCAAGTTCTTCAAAACCCTCTCCAAACATAGAACTCAAAAATAGAAGCTGAAAATTCTATATTAAAAATCTAGTCATAAAAATCTGATAATAAGCTACAACTCTCAACGATTATTTAGAGGTTTCAAAAATCTGAGTTGCAGCAGATCACTCGACGACATTAGTCGGAATCGTCGATCAACTCGGCGATTCGCCATTTGCTGTAGTTCATCGACGTCTTACGTTAGCTTTCAGCATTGTCGTGTTTTGGATCATTGGGTGACATAGTACTGCTTCGTGAAACTACTCGGTGACACGCCGGCTGCTCCTTTTCACCGCCGATTCGATCCTTTCCTTCAGGGCTCAACACACTGGAACAAAAGGTGAGACTAAGATCTTTTGGCGATTCGCCGAATGGGTTCGGCGATCGCAGATCTTCATTTCTTCGTTCTTTTCAGCTGCCTTTGTTCCTTTTTGTTAAGTAGTGTCCATGCTTTCCCTCAAACTCCAAATACCTGAAACTTAAGGGTTTCATCAGATATTGAGACAAAATATGCATTTGAGGACACTAATTCTATCAAAATATAGTCCTAATTGAGTCCAATTTGTGGACTCATCAACCATCACTATGAACTATGTGATGATACAACATGTCGCCCATGCTGCCAAAACTGTCTCATGCCTTGCCAGGGTATAGAACAACTCAACTAAGTGGATCCACTAAGCTATGCTTAACAGCAATAAGGAGTCATCTAAAAAGTACGATCCTTTACCCATGTTGGCTACATGGTTTATGAGGAATATAAGTTGTCTGAACCCATCTCCATATTGGTGCTCAACACCACTCCCAATAATATATAAACTCATTCTCAAATGTATACAACATAACTCTTTCTCACTTTAAGGTAATCACTCAAAAGATCCTCTTAAAAGAGGTAATACTCTCAAACATCTCTGAACTCATAAAATCATTTAGAAATCAATGTTCTCTGTTTTTAAATTTAAAAACATTACATTTAGGAATACTTAGTTCCCTTATACTCTTTTTCAATTATGGATACAACTCTTCTCATTCTCATATTCATTTTCTCAAAAGTTAGTTCAAAACTATAATTAATTACAAAAGAATCCTCACAATGACTCAAAAGACCTCTTGAACTTTCCTCTTAAGCTTACTTTAGTTTGGAATGTAGATCAAGACATGTGGTTAGAAAATGTAGGATATCTCAAGTATTAATGGAGACTTTAGAAGCTAATACAAAGAAGAGACTATAGTCACGACTCAAAGGAATACGTCTGAAATGAAGCACAGAAGGAAAAACATCAGGCGACCCTGGCGCACTGCTGGCGCGGGGCACCAGGCCCTAAACTTCTTGTATTAGTTTGGGGCACACTACAGGAGTAGCGCTATGGTGGCGCACCACCCCACACCCCTACCCAGATTTCTGACCTATTTTTCTTCTCAATTTAGGGTCCTAACTCGTTTAGAATTGATTAATTCCTCCTATACTACTCTTGATTTTCAAACCCAACACAAATTCATGAAGAATTTCATACAATCCCTTTCAAGAACCACAAGTCATACTCAAGATCTTCAAACCCAAGAAATTCAAAACCTCCATTGTTAAAGAACGAAACTAGAATCAAGAGTTGCTCAAGAATCTCTTAATATAACGATTTCATGACGGATTCATGGGTGAATTAGATGTATGGCGTGAGGAAAAACAAGTTCAACACTTTGAAAAGCCTTACATATCTGGAAAGAATGATGTTCTTGGTGAAATCCACAAGTCCTAAAGAACGCTTGAACTTATCCCATTTTTCTCCTCTTGAAACCTCGCTCTAAATCACTAAGTGCTTAGGAACGTGAATAGGTGATTTAGAATCTGATGAGACCCTTAATGGAGTCAAGATAAGTGTGGTAAGCCTAGTAGGAAAAAGGAAAAGACCAAAATACCCTTTCTAAAACAAATGAAATGCCTTAAGAGGCTTCACTCAAACAGTCATAACTTTTTACTTGGAGCACAAAATTTAGCAAACTTGGCGGCATTGGAAAGAGGACTCAACTAACTCTTTATGTGCTAAAAGATATTGTCCATTAAAGTTGACCCAAAACTAAAAACTGATAGGTGACTTGCGCAAATTTCTCTTGAAGTCCGAGGTGGTACAATATATATATATATATATATAGATATAGATATAGATACTAGTTTTTTAACACATGTGTTGCACGTGATTACCAATTCATAAAATTTATGTTATAGTAAATAATATTGCTTATTTAAGCGAAGATTTGAATAATAAGCTTTGTACAAAATAATATTGCAGATTCTTTTGTGAATGTTCAATGTGGATTGTCATATATATCTCTTATTCACGCAAACCTTTGAAGATGGTCAATAAAAAAATATATTAGTAAATGCAATAATGTATATATTTATTTCAATTTGATGAGGTTTAGTCATGCAATTAGTCGTATCTCACTAATATTACCTTATAGACGATATTTGTTGTGCATTTTTCTTGTCATCTAACCAGATGTGCTTTGCACGTGTATTCCACATTAAACTGTTTAGATGTATTTTTAGAACTATTTTTTGTATATTAATTTTTATTTTATAACATAGTAGATGGCGTTTTTGTTGTTGGCTCTCATATTTTACTTCTCGATTGACTTTGTACATAAATCAAAGATAGTTATATGACTGTTCATAGTGAACTCAAAAAGGTTTCCTTTTTTTACCGAAAAAACTAAAATTTAAAATTAAAGAATATATTCTATCTGTGAAATCATATATATAATCACCTGTTTATCTTACACCCAACAATGATATAGTTCATATACTTGTAAACAATTTTTAATTTAGTTAACCAAGCATGATTCGTCAAAGGAAAAATAAAAACCCCGTGTAATCACATATATAGGGGCGGTATAATAATATTATCACGACCAAACCCATTGGGCTGTGTGGGAACCTACTCTAACACCCAATTAGAAGAACCCTTATATGCCAATAGTTATAACATGCGGAAAATCTAAGGAAAATGGAGATAAATGAAATAATTGGATTTTATAAATAAGAACTTTTTAAACAATTTCGGGTTAAGACTTGTAAAGTAATTAACTCCCCCAAGGATCTAGTCTAAACAGGTACAAGAGCTACTAAGAGTACAAGCCAGACATGATAATGAAAAGACACAGCTCCCACCAGGCGGAAACAAAAATAGAAGCTACTACTTCTACTAGAGATTTTCTTCGTCTTCACCTAATGAGACATCACCGACCCTGCATCCAGACTATGCCAAAAGGCATAGAAAGAGTAGTATCAGTACAAAACCACACGTACTGGTAGGCATCATCGGTCAACCCGACTCCCACTGCATAATATAATAATTCAACTAGCAAGATCATGCAATAAAACTACTCGCTTTTCCATCTTTACCCTCTCTCGAATACCTCAGAATTACACTAGTACCCTTACTACTAACTTCTAACTCAGTCAACCTACTTACTAGGTTCTTGGTCATAGCCTAACCATTCTAACTCACAGAAGAGTCCACAATTACAACTACCAACATCCCCCCGAACGAACAATCACACACGACATACCCTTGCCTTCTCTTCAAATTACCCAGTCCTTGCCACCTAGCGCCATTTATCAAAGCTTCCTAACCTCTACCCACAAATCTCTTGCAACACACGAACAACCTTTCTCTCAAGCATTAGCAACTCTTGAACCCTTGGCCCTTCCTATATACCATATCACATCCCGATTTGGGCTTGCCCTTCCCGGTTCATTCAACAACGAGATACAGTTTACTCAATATAGCAGAACAATCATATATAAGTCCTCATAATCATTTAACAATTTCAAAGAAATACAGTAGCAATTATCATTTACGAACAATGTACAATCTCACAATTATCAAGATATACAGTTATGTTAAGTCAATTGTTCTCTCATGGAAACCACACCCAAATTGTTAGCCTACCGATACGTGGTACCTATTCCAAGTTAGCATGCCCGATCGTGACACCCGCTCCAATGTTAATGTCGGTACGTGGCAACCGATCCAATGTTTATGTCGGTACGTGGAAACCGATCCCATTTAGTGTGTCAAACCACAACATTCAATCCATTAAACAAGCCACAATCACAATCACACTCACAAAGTACATTCTCATAATCACACAATCAAGTCATGATTCATGGCATTCACCTATTCAACTATCCTTATTTACGATTAGTGTGATAAATAATGCAACATTCGTATACATACATGCGTCATAATAAAGCAAGAAAAAACATATATCACACAACATGAAATCACAACCATTGCCTAGCCCTAGCTCATCGTCTAAGGCTCCTTCCTACAATTGAGTCAACTTTTATTCGGTGCACGAAGGTCTACGCATAATTCTTACCATTGATTAACATTATACTACGCAGTGAGCACAAATTTATAACTACTCAATTAATAAACCTAGCCTACCTAGGTGTCAATCTGTTGCACGGAATTTTGGCTTCGATTATTGTTTTCAAACTTTGTGACAGTGATCTTGACCAAAAATCCACAATCCATCGATCTCCTTACGCTATAAATCTCCTTCTCCTTCCTTCCCAAGATTACAGAAGATTTTTGAGAGTTTCTAGGGTGGTTTACGTCTAAATTAGGTATTTTAGGAAGAAGGAGAAAATAAGATTCCGCGTTATTTACATTCTGTCTTGCTTATCCCGCTCTGGCGCCAGCTTACCCCGCTAAAGCGCCACCACCGGCGGCAGCTAGCCCACCCTGGCAGGATAATGACCCAGTATTTTTCCGAAGTTTTATTTTTCCTAAATGACGACGATTTGGGTCGTTACAATAGATACCAATTTACCCATTGTTCATCCCCGAACGACTACTGAATGGATCATCACGACCCCTATCTCGACGTATTTTTAAACTAATGAATAGATGCATTACGGAATCACGACGAATGGAGGCTTTTTCAAACTTGGAAGCATGAAAGGTGTTATACTCAAAGGATCGGTTAGGAATATTAGGCATTACACGAAGAATGAACATGTCCTATTTACATAGTCTGACCCCGCCAGGGCAGCAGCCCTTACGCTGGGGTGAGACTGCTAGGGCAAGGGATTTCCTACTAAGGCGGGAGATCGAAGGCAATAAAGGGGAGGGAAAAGAAGATCATTCTTCATTTCTACACAAACTAACCCTCAAACTTCCAAAAACACTCTCGATCACTTTGTTTCCGGATTTCAAAATCAAGGTAATGTTCTTGCTCCCTACTCTCTTTACTTCAATACTTAACTAACAACTATTGCATGGCACTAATTGATTGGGTAGAAGAGGTTTTTGGGGGTAGTTTTCGAAAATGAATATAGGTTGCTTGTTTGATAAATAAACATAGCATGGATACTTTCCTTACGTCCACAACGTCTCCACAACGTCCTGGGCGTAAGGATTTCATAAAAATATGGTCGAATCAGTACCAAAATGGGTGGGGGAAGTTGATGGGTCTCTTGATAGAAAACTTGGATTTGGGCACTATTTTGGGGTTATTTTGCCGAGATAATAGCATATTTAAGTTCTATGGTACTTGATAGGTTCTGATCTGCTGAAATTCTGTTGAAAACGAGGATTTTGGGATGAAAGGGCGTTGTGATCGCGCCTGATAGTCATCCCAGATGAAGGCCGCTCTGGCGCCCTTCATCCTGTTGTGGCAGCTTCCCTCATCCCGCTACAGCGGGATTCGGGCCGCTATAGC
This sequence comes from Solanum acaule, assembly GCA_036250505.1. Taxonomy (NCBI): domain Eukaryota; kingdom Viridiplantae; phylum Streptophyta; class Magnoliopsida; order Solanales; family Solanaceae; genus Solanum; species Solanum acaule. Next base: position 24,554 of record JAJOOR010017456.1, read on the forward strand.
GGGGATCCCGTGGGGAAGTGGCCTGAGTCCCTTAAATCAAAAAAATTCTCTCTTCCCTTTTTAACCTTAAATTGTCTAATCCTATCGTGTTCTAACATATATCTTCCAACTTTTGCAGTCTTCTCTAAATGGCTGGTGTCAATGAAGAAAATATGTCATTTGTTCGATTTCTCGATGTTGCTAATCGAGAAAGACACCATGACTATCGGAACAACAAGTTTTGCAGCGAGAGGGGTTTTATCTTGCTTAAACTAGAGGAGAAGGCTCTTGCCTTCTATGCTCACCTAATGGAGTTTGGATGGGCTCCATTGAATGAGGCTCCCCCTGCTGCACGCTTCGACTGGGTGAGGCTGTTCTATGCCATTCTTCCCACTATTCGCTGGGACGATCCCCATCCTACCATTTGCATTTGGGGAGTCAACATCCCCCTGAACGCTACAACCATTAATGAGGTACTAGAGGTGACCGAGGTCTCAAACGCGGAGTATGAGTCCAAGTTGAGGGAGATGGATTTGGGCTGGTTGAGAGATGCACTGGTGGAGCCTGCACGCCGGGACAGAGTATATTAACCTATTACGGAGGGCATCACTAGTGCAGATTGGTCACTAGATGCTAAGAGGTGGCTACACTTGGTTACTAGAAGGATCCGCCCATCGGGCAACCGCACAGATGTGACATTTCCTCGGGCCTTGGTGGTGGCGTGCGTTATACAAGGTATCAAGCTAAATATAGGGGCACAGATCATCTCTGAATGGAAGATGTTCTACCAGGGCAACAAGAAGGCCTTGTTCCTACCCGGACTCGTGACTGCATTGAGCAAACAGGCAGGGGTGCCCCTCTTATATACTGATAAGGTACTTCCTATGGATCCCCCCTTCACCCTCTTTTGGTCAGGAGGGGTTCTACATCCCAGAGCAAGAGGAAAAGGACGAACAGGGCCAACAGCAGTCAGGCGGCTGCAAAGAGGGACGACGAGGGAGGCGATGGCACTCATCCCACCCGGTCCCAGCCCCAAGTCTCAGATGCACGGGTAGAAGAGGACCTGTCGGCTGTCTGGAGGAAATTGGGGCGCTCCTTTGCTGAAACACTCTGGTTCCACCCAGCACCGCCCTAGAGGTTGAAATGCTCCATCGCGAGCTGCGCCAGGAGAGGAGGAAGGGTCTGGAGAGGGATCATATGATGGTGCGGATATGGAAGACTTTGAAGATCGTCTTCAATTCTGTTGCTACAGGACATGAGATTCCTCGAGTCAAGACAGGGGACTTCTAGCATATCACCTTTATGGATAAAGTTGTGAAGGGTGCCGGAGGACCTCGACTTTGATGATGACACCTCTCAGTCCCAGGGATCTTGATTTGGTTTTTTGCCCTTTCTTGGGCTTGTAATTTAGAACAAACCTTTATTTTTATCTTTTCGACTTTCCTTATGTTTTGTAAGCACATGGATGCTAGTTTTTGCTATCTATCACGACCAATATTTAAATTCTAAGGTTTTTGACTTACTGTTATATTGCTGAATACTGGTTGAAATGTAGGGATTAGCCCAGATACTATTCGAGGTTTAAGTAAGTGACTAGGAAAAACAAGGGAGATAGGGTTGAGATTCTATCTCGCCCAATCCCTCTCTGGCGGGAGAATTCTCGCCCCGGCTGCACCGCCTTGGCAAGAATGATCCCGTACCAGCGGCTTCGATAGAGATAGTACCAAACAATAAATTTTTCTAAGTTCTTTTCTTTCCTAAATTCCTCAAGGGTTCCTAGCTATAACACAGGTATTTTTAGAGTAATCCCCTTAGATAGGATAGTCGATGTCTACTCCAAGACAATACACAATCCAACTCATTCTCCTTAATTAAACACCACAACCCACACATTCCCAGGATACACCCAGACACTCACACGATTATTAGTCAAGCGTAAGACATGCCCAAATATTTCTTGTGAATCACCTCGTAAATCATCTAAACCCTTGCATCGAACTTAGTAATGACCTTCTTTTCACAATGAGGTTCACGATACTCAAGGGGTTACAACTTGCATAATTTCAACACCTGAACCAGCATATTGCACATATCAAAGTTCAGACACACATTTACTGTGCACATATTCATAACATCACATCCAAGCAAATACAACTTTCACATTCACAGTTAATTTAGACAGCCAAAAGGCACGCATTCACGATTTCAAGCTACAATTCACAGACAAGTCCAAATTATTAATTACTTCGCCCCATGGATCGGTTGACCATTACTGATCATCCATGCATTTACACCACCCCTAGGGCCAAATACCAATTGGAACCTTCTCAGTTCCAATTTGTCTTGCTCGTGTTCTTTCAGCCATAACTACGACATCTAGATATATTCGTTGGGATACCAATTGGGATCGGGAGATACCAATTGGACTCAACTCATACCACAAGCGACACTCACACGAAAGGAGAGAAAAAGTGGAACAACTTCCTAGAATGCTTCATAGCTTCCTGAGGATTAGATGTGGACGTCAACACACCAACCCCGCAGGAGTCTAGTCAACATTTTGCTCTTGTACTGGGAGACTGGCAACCTGGGCTCTGATACTAATTTGTAACGACCCAACCCACATCGTCGTACGGGCACCTACTCAAACACCAAGTAGAAGAACCCTCATATCCCAATAGTTAAAACATGCGGAAAATCTGAGGAAAATGGAAATAAATTAAATAATCGAATTTTATAAATAAGAACTTTTAAAACAATTTCGGCTTAAGACTTATAAAGTAATTAACACCCCCAAGGATCTAGTCTAAACAGGTACAAGAGCTACTAAGAGTACAAGCCAGACATGATAATGAAAAGACACAACTCCCACCAGGTGGAAGGAAAAATAGAAGCTGCTAGAGATTTTCAACTAGCAAGATCATGCAACTGCCAACATTCCCCCGAACGAACAATCACACACGACATACCCTTGCCTTCTTTTCTTCTTACCCAGTCCTTACCACCTGGCGCCTTTTATCAAGGCTTCCTAATCTCAACCCACGAATCTATTGCAACACACGGACAACCTTTCTCTCAAACATTAGCAACTCTTGAACCCCTGGCCCTTTCCACATATCGTATCACATCCCGGTTTGGGCTTGCCTTCTCGGTTTATTCAACAACGAGATACATAACAAGTTTACTCAACATAGTAGAACAATCAGATATAAGTCCTCATAATCATTTAACAATTACAGAGAAATACAGTATTAATTATCATTTACGAACAACATACAATCTTACATTTATCAAGATATACAATTATGTCAAGTCAATGGTTCTGTCATGGAACCCACACCCAAATTGTTAGTGTACTGGTACGTGGTACTCGTTCCAAGTTAGCGTGCCAGATCGTGACACCCGCTCCAATGTTTATGCCGGTACGTAGCAACCAATCCAATGTTTATGCCGATACGTGGAAACTGATCTCAGTGAGTGTCAGAACACAACACTCGATCCATTCAACAAGCCACAATCACAAAGTACATTCTCATAATCACATAATCAAGTCATGATTCATGGGATTCACTTATTCAACTATCCTTATTTATGATTAGTGTGATCAATAATGCAACATTCGCATACATACATGCATCATAATGAAGAAAGAACAAACATATATCACACAACATGAAATCACAACCATCACCTAGCCCTAGTTCATCGTCTAATTCTCCATCTTATAATTGAGTCAACTTTTATTCAGTGCACCAAGGCCTACGCATAATTCTTACCATTGATTAACATTATACTACGCAGTGAGAACAGATTTATAACTATTCAATTAATAAACCTAGAATACTTGGGAGCCAAGTTGCTGCATAGAATTTTGGCTTTGATTCTTTTTTTGGACTTCATGACGGTGATCTTGATCAGAAACTGCAATCCATCGATCTCCTTACGCTAGAAATATCCTTCTCCTTCCTTCCCAAGTTTAGAGTAGCTTTTCGAGGGTTTCTAGGGTGGTTTACGTCTAAATTAGGTTTTTTAGGAAGAAGGAGAAAATAAGATTTTGCGTTATTTACATTTTGTCTCTCTTATCCCGCTCTGGTGCCAGCTTATCCCACTAGAGCGCCACCGCCGTTGCGGCAGCTGGCCCGCCATGGCGGGATAATGGCCCAGTATTTTCCCAAAATTTTGCTAGTACGTGGCAACCGATCTCAGTTAGTGTGTCGGAACGCAACACCTGATCTATTCAACAAGCCACAATAACAATCATAAAGTACATTCTCATGATCACACAATCAAGTCATGATTCATGGCATTCACTTATTCAATTATCCTTATTTACGATTACTGTGATCAATAATGCAACATTCGCATACATACATGCATCATAATGAAACAAGAACAAACATATATCACACAACATGAAATCACAACCATCACCTAGCCCTAGTTCATCATCTAAGGCTCCTTCCTATAATTGAGTCAACTTTTATTCGGTGCACAAAGGCCTACGCATTATTCTTATCATTGATTAACATTATACTACGTAGTGAGCACAAATTTATAACTACTCAATTAATAAACCTAGCCTACTTGGGAGCCAAGCTGCTGCATGGAATTTTGGCTTCAATTCTTGTTTCCGAACTTCATGACGGTGATATTGATCAAAAATTTACAATCCATAGATCTCCTTATGCTAGAAGTCTCCTTCTCCTTCCTTCCCAAGCTTAGAGCAGCTTTTTGAAGGTTTCTAGGGCTGTTTACGTCTAAATTAGGTGTTTTAGGAAGAAGGAGAAAATAAGATTTCGTATTATTTACATTATGTCTTGCCTATCCCGCTCTAGCGCCAGCTTACCCTGCTAGAGCGCCACCACCGTAGCGGCAGCTAGCCCGCCCTGGCGGGACAATGGCCTAGTATTTTGCTGAAGTTTTTTTTTTCTAAATGACGGTTCAGGTGGTTACAAATATGAAAAATTATTGGTCAAAGGTTAATATAAAAAAAGATGAAAGATAGAAATAATTAATTTAATAACTATGCGAATTCATAATATTATAAATAAAGAATGTTAAAGAGTGTGAATAACGTTTACAATAATTAGTAATAACTAATAGAATTTATAATATTATAACTAAAAAGTAAATGCGCAATAGCTGAATATCTAATCAATTTTATACATACATAAATAAGACTTTTAATTAATGGTACTATTTTTATATAGTTATTAGATTTTAATTTAGTGTAGGGAAAAAATGAAAATGTTTATTCCATATTATGAATATAAAATTTATTTTGTAAATGATTCATATATATTCACATATTTTCACATTTGTTGCGTCTTTTTTATAAAAAAAAAAAAAGAACTTAGAACATTATAAAATAATATATTTTGAAGTTAGAAGATCTTTTTAGCTTGATATATAATACATTTGTGACATACATAATACTTTAGTTTTAATATAGACACTTATCCAAATAGATTATATATATACACACATATACATATATTTGCATTAATGAAAATATTTATCTCATAAAAATTAGTTATTAAATAAATAATAAAAATAAACTAATACATACTATGCTTATTTAGTAATAACTATTTTGAAGCAAACTTCTTGACAATCTAAATCACAAAAGTAGAATTGATAAATAAAGTCATTATTTTTTCTTGAACATCAAAAAAATAAATCATGACAATTATCTAACTCTTCAGAAGTCTAATAATTTTGGAAATAGTTATTCAGAAGCATATATCTACATCACAAGAGAAATTGTTAACAAAAACAAATGTATTTAGACTAATGTATCTATTAAGTAAAAAAATAATTATTATATCATCAAAATTATTTTCCTCAAGTACTCATGGTAATGGAATATACCTCCTTAGGATAGAATGATTTACTTCTTCAGAATAGTGGTACATCATATTCCGTTAAACTTCAAACTCACTCAACGACAATAAATCACACAAAAAAAATTAAAATGCAAGAAGAAGAAGAGTAGAAGATTAAAAAAAAATTGTGGTTGAAAAATGAGTGGAAGCCCCTCTATTTATAGTCAACAAAGGATAGTATGAAAAAGTGTTTTTTTGTGTCTTATCTGAAAAGTCATGACCTTTCCGAGAAGTCACAACCCTTTGGAAAAGTCACAACTCATCGAAAAGTCATAACCTTTTTTAAAAAGTCACAACTTATCAGAAAATCACAACTTATCGAAAAAGTCACAACTCTTTGGAAAAGTCACAACTCATCAAAAAATCACAACCCTTTGAAAAAAGTCACAACTTACTGAAAAAAGTTACAACTCATCGAAAAAGTCACAACCTAAGTTAGGGATATTATAGTAATTTAACATTCAAGTT
>JAJOOR010017457.1:0-26773 GCA_036250505.1 Solanum acaule
CCCCCCCCCCCCCCCCACCTTTAGAGACTGAGTGCCATCTCTAAGGTTTGTCACACAATTGTACTAGGAGGTCATCGGCTCTAATAACACATGTCATAACTAAGCCCAACGGAAAATGTATTATCCACTTTGACTCAACTCTTCTAGGTCACCTCTCAAGGCTTTTCTTTTGTCCGTTAGGCTTTAACTCAAAAGGCATCTTAGCGGTTGAACCCTAAATTCGCCCTTAAATGACTCATAACCTTATCATTCCGACATGAAATTTGTTTGAAATAAGTTTTGCAACAAAATTCTTTTCGAGTTCAACCCCCAACGATTCATGTACCGTTACATAAATGCAATAGTAGGTCACGGATTAACATTAAAAAATCTCAAAATTCTCTTTCTACAAAAACTAATATTAACTATGCCTCAATATCAAATAAGTCATATCAATTATATGAATATATATAAACCATACATATCATTCAAGTATTCTCATCTCACATCAATGTAATACAAAATAAAAATAGAAAATGTACTAGAATATGAAAAAGAGAGTGTGACTAAAATAATAACCAAAAAAAATCAAAACACTCAATAGTATTTGCTAAACCAACTAAACTCCCAATTAAAAAGCTTCAAATGTGAACATAAAAGGAAATTTTCAACTATGATACAATTGTCATTGAATCCCACTAAAATTGTGGAAAAATATACATTATTGTACAAACAACAATGTTTTATGAGCAAATAAAATAAAAAAGTTAAACCTCATCATATTCTAAACTTATATTAATTTTACTTGAACCTCAAAAAAAAAAAATCTTAAAAAAAAAGTAAAATTAAAATTAAAAAAAGTCTACCTAAAAGTCAAAGTATGGATGGAATAGATCAGAAGCTGACGGAGACGGCGAAATCAACGGCGCTGAAAACAACGTTGACGGACTTGGACTTAACATAATCATAAACGGATCCGTCGGAAACGGCGAAAATAATCCCGGCGGTGATACTGGCGGTAAAGTCGCCGGCGCCGGCGACAAAATCCCCGGGAAATGACACATTTCTACGCTTGAATTTCCGAGTATATCCAAAATATCCATCGAATCAAAAGTTTCCATACCAACAGCAGCAGCCGGAGGGATTGCAGTAGACGGACTACTAGCTTTTTCCATAGAAGCCAATTTCGCCGCCGGCGATAAATTCCCATCACCGGAACCCGATCCGGATGTCGATGTTTCCATCGAGGAAGTAGTAGATCCAGTAAGTCTCTGTACAACACTCATAAAGTCACTAACCGTCGTGTGATACACTTTCGGCGAAACGGCGTAGATTATCACCGTTTGGGGGTTTTGGGTCATCGCCGCCGGGGCTACCGCGGCGGTATGTGGTGGAGGATGCGGCGGAGGAGCAACCGGAGGTTTCTTGATCTTGTATGAATCTTTGTTGACTCTAAGAGGAGCTGGACGAGGACCTTGTAGTTCTCTCCGGGTCGGAGATGGTCTTCCGTCGGAAACGCCGGCGAAAAAGTCCGGTGGTGGAAAATCCATTTGGAAAAGGGGAAAAATTGGTATTTGTGGATATTTGTATAAATGATATATGAGTGGTAATAGGAATTGCTTATGAAAGGGGGAAAAAATGTGATATACTATGGAACATGAATGGAAATAGCTAAGCAAAAAGGTTTGAATATTCTATTTCTTTTAACATGTTCTAAAAATATATTTAAAAAAACTACTACTAAATATCATTTTATAAAATTAAGAAAAAAATTTAGTGGTCACCAACTTGGCATAAGTTGATCACTATTCTTAATTTGACATGTGATAATTACTGTATGCATGTTTGGAATTAATTAGCAAGTGCGTCAAAAATATCTAAAACTAGTGAAACTAATTTTATAATAAATGGAGTTGTAGTATATATAATTATAATAGGGAAAATTACGCGCTTAAACAAATTTATATTACTTAATTAGTTATTATAGCTATAGTTTTGCTATAATTACCACTCGCGACTAACATTAACTATTAATTACGTGGGCTGACTTCGAATTTGTATAATTAGCTACGTTTGTATAATTCGCCACATTTGTATAATTAACAACTAACAATTCTTCGTTTGATTTGTATTTGTATATGATGGTTTGTATTTGTATTTGACGATGATTTCCTTTGGTTTTTCAGTTTTATCACCATATACATTCAATCTTTTTGTGTATAACTTTTTAAAGTTTGTATAAACGTGTAGTTTTTGGATTTTGTATAATATAATTTATATAAGGTAATTTGCATAATATAATTTGTATAACTGTTTAAAGTTTATATATTTATTTTTGTATCAATTCGTTATTTCGAGTTTTATCATATTTGTATAGTTTCAGACTTTATATTACTTAATTATACAAAAAAACACGCGAATTATACAAAGTATTGAGCTCTCTCGCTCGCCTCTCTCCTCCCACTCTCAATATCGCTCGCCAGATATACAAATACATATGTATACCAGTTACATTTATATAATTATCTAACCGATATACATATACAATTCACCTCTCTCCCACTATCTGCCCTCTCTCGCTCGCCTCTCTCCTCCCTCTCCCAATCTCGCTTACCCCTCTTCTCCCTATAACATATAGCTATGAATCGTAATTAGGAAACTATAGTTATGGAACGTAATTAAGCTATTTTTGAGTAGTTATATCTAAAAGTCCCCATTATAATAATATATCTAGTGTAATTATATAAGTGAATTTGGAAAGGATATGATGTATGGAGATCTTATACTTATTTTGTTGGGTGGAGAGATTATTTATGATTTTGTTGGGTGGAGAGATTATTTATGATAGACTTAGGAACAAATGTAACCAAAGTATGATAGAAAAACAAAAGCCAGCAACAAAATAGTAAGATAATCAGAACAAATGAAACAGTAGGTAGTAGTGAAATTAGGAGAATACTACATGTATGCTAACTAATATTTCAACGCTCGGCTACCTATTATTCTTCTACATTTATCCTTAACCTCATCAAATCTTCTTATCTAGGGTCATGTACTCACTAAGTTGAAGATGTATTATGTTTTGTAATATCATGTCTATCTAGTTTTTCTCCGGTCTACCTCTACTTCTTTTAAAATCTACTACAGTCAACCTTTCAAATCTTCTCACTGTTGCATCTAAGATCTTTTTCATCACATGTCCGAACCATGGTCTTAGCCTCATTTTTCTCATATTATCTACTGCGGAGATCACTGTAACCTTGTACCATATAACCTCGTTCATAATCTTATCTCTCATAGTATACTCACAAATATGTTTGATCACCTCCGCTACCTTCATCTTCTAAATGTGTTTGTCTTGACAGACCCTGATTTTGTTTCATCCACCCCAATCTAATATGATGCAGATCTTAAATTGAAACGCTTACATTCTAAGATTTGTCTCCTAACTTTTAGTATATCGTTAATTCTACTGCATGTCTCATCGATCAATACTATATCATCTGTGAATAACATACATCATACACCTCTCCTTGAATATGCATCGTCAATTCTTCTATCACTAAGGCAAATAAAAATTGGCTAAAGGTTAATCTCTGATGTCACCCCATCATGACTAGAATTTTTTTTTAATCATTCCCCACTTTTCTTATTTGGATTTTAACTCTATCGTACATTTCCTTAATCACTCAAGCCCCATCTTCAACTCTAGATGGGGTCATATGCCTTTTTTGAGGTCAATTAACACTATGCCTTATTAACATTATTTACAAGTCTCTCTTTTTATTTTTATATTGCTCCAACAATCTCCTTGTTTTTAATATCTAAATTCCAATCTACATGTCTAAAATATCAAATATATTTTGACAAGTCAAACTTGAGAAACAATTATTTGAATTTTGGCCTTGGCAACAAACTTCAGAGGCAATTAACACGACTTTGGCAACTTAGACACGTATGTAAAAAATTATTTTCAAGATGACTGAACTTAATTACAAAAAATTATAAATTAAATATAGTTTAAATGATAGTCCCAAAATTAGTTGTTTGTTCACTTCGCCCATAAAAAGGTTCACCAATTGATATAACAAAAAAAAAAAATGAAGACTCATTTGACCATAACAATTGTACATTTAATACGTAATTGTCTTACTTTTTGTAAATGATGCATAAGTATTTTAATTTGAAAGTAAAATTGTATGATAATGTCTCATAATCATAATTTTACAATATAGTATAATTAGTTTCCTTTGTTTTGACGATTTAGATAAAGTTATTTCAGATTGTGTAATTATTATAAACAAAAAAAAAATGTAAAGAAAAAGATAACCAATTAGTTGAAGAAGGTGTATTAAATAACCGGTTAATATTTTGTTTAATGTAGTACAATGTACTATAATTAGTCTAAAACTTCTAATCATTTAACTTAATGCAGCCCTATTAATTATCATCATGTATTTAATTTTGTGCTTTTCATATCTAAATATAATACTTGGAGGCAGTGACATAGCTAGGTACACTAAGGAGGAGTCATTCGAATTATTTTTGTTGAAATATTATACATATTATGTATATAAATAGGGGAAATTATCCAGATAATCAAATATATACAAGTTAATTAGCTAATATAGCTATAGTTTGAATAAATTATCACTAACAACTTTTTTTTAGCTATAATTATGTGCGTCTCTCTCCTCTCCTCCTCTCTCTTTTCTTATACATACAAATACAAATTATACATATACATATACAATATATGACAGATATACAAATACAATTCACCATTCACCTCTCTCCACTCTCTGCATGCCCTCTCTTGTCGCCTCTCTCCTCCCTCTCCATTTCTCGCTTGCCAGATATACAAATATACATGTATACCAGTTACTATATACAATTATCTGATAGATATACATAGACAATTCGACATATATACAAATACAATTCACGTCTCTCCACTCTCTGCCCTCTCTCGCTCGCCTCTCTCCTCCCTCTCCCAATCTCGCTCGCCTCTCTCCTCCCTCTCCCAATCTCGCTCGCCTATCTCCCCCTCTAACATGTAGCCACGAATCGTAATTAATAAATTATAGTTATAGAGCCTAATTAAGTTATTTTTAGTGGCTATTTGCAAAATTTCCTCTATAATATATTTTGAAATTTTAATTAATTTTTGATATCTTTACTACTCAGGAGTTTGATAGAAAAACAATAAAACATTGTTTATCTCGTTGGAGAATTGAGACATATATAAGGTGTCTAAAGAAAAGGTGCTCTCAACTTGCTTGGACAAAGACAAAAACAATAATGCTCTCCTTAAACGTGTGTACATAGCTTAATCTACTATATGTTGTATTCGATGTGGAGAATTTTTTATTTATTTTAAATTGAGTATATATTTGAAATATGTCGATAATAAAATATTATGTTATGTTAATTCAGTGAATGAATACATAAAGGGAACACACACAAAGTTCTTGTGCTATCATCAGTATCTCATCAATATAACGTTAGTGAATTTGACATGACCCCTACCTTATATATATATAAATTATACATTCAATTAAGATCACAAACGTCATGTGGTGATCATATATTTACCTTTTTAATTAGTTAATGTTAAATAACTCACATTTCAAATATGATATTAATTTGTATTGGATTTATTTAGTAACAAACAACTCTCTAAATAATTTGTAAGCTAATTTATTTAAATAAATTTACTATTAAAAATATAAAACATAAAATCAAGAAAATAATTAAAATGATTTGAGGGATATTTTTGTCTTAACATAGACTTATCCTATGGTATTATATTCTATGTATTACTAATACCTCCAAATGGAAGGTATTAGTAATACATCCTATAATACCATGTAGGAGGTATAATTAATTCATGAATTAGTTATACATAGGCTCAAATTCCTACCAAACATGGTACAAAATAATACCATACATAATACATGGACGATTTGTTTTAATGCGGCCTACCAAACTACCCCAAGTACATTGAAAATCATAGTAGTCATGAAAGTAAGATCTATATAGACTTATTTACTATTCCAAGCATTTGCATTTGGTCTATTGCATGTCAAGTTTAATAACTACATGCCTTAATTATTAGCCTAAATATACTTAAATTGCTCTAGGACTAGTTTAATTTGACATATTTAATGTTATGTGGATAGTATTTTTATACTAAATATAAAGTATTGCATGATAAATTTTACTAACATTTAAAAATAATCTAATAATGCCTATATAAGACGTAGTAAGTCAGAAAATCTAATAGTCTTTAGTCAATATTATCATATGAATCAATTAAAAATAAAAGTTCAAATGCTGACCTATAATAAAGAAAATAAAATTAGAAAATATAACACAATATAAACGTGAACAAAATCTCTTTTCTTCCATCTTGACAGAGGAAAATTTAGATATAAGAAAAGTAAAATTTAGATATGCCATTGTTTGTTTCTTATTTACCAAATTGGACCTATTTGCAACTCATTTTTTCTAACAACTTGCACAAATATATATTTCTAAAGATTTTGCGGAGAGGGGTGAGTTGTGTACGTCAACGAATTTGTAGGTCAATAAATCACTGGATTTGAAATCAAACTCTCTCTGCCTTAGACGAATAGAGACTGGTCCTTTCCCAAGACTAATATAAGTCAATAATATTGTCGTTTGATTAGGACTTAGGAGAATACTAAAACTAATGCGACCATGCTTATAATAACTTCTCACTACATCAATTAAATATTTGGAGAGTACAAGCTTTTCATTTGATTCTATGTAAAATTAATCAATTAAGAATCTTAAATTTATTGCTAAACAGGGATGAAATGAAAAACACTATCATCTAATTTCTTTTTTGCACTAAATATGCTCAAAAATCCTTTTGGATAAGATTAAATTAGCACTATCATCAGAGTTATTTGGATAAACTTCAGATTAAACCTAAGACATTATACAGTAAATGATATTTAACAACTTGTGTGTGATATATACGTTTTGCAAATGATATTTGTAATTTGAAGTATTTTTCTAAATATGATTTATATTCCCTAATTTTAAAAAGTAACAAAATCACTCAAATTAACTATATGATATGTACAATTGAATCTGCTCTAAAAGAGTAATATGTTAAAATAAAAAATAGTCATATAATGTCATAGATTAGATCTCATATACGAGTTACTACATATTATTACAATTTTATTTTTTTTTTTGCAAAAACTACATAACTAAGCAAACATCTTAGTATAACTACTAAATCACACACTACTTTAAAATAACTACCCAATCACACGCTACTCCTAACGTCTTAGGTATTGCATAAATACTTTCTTTCTCTCTCGCCTCTCTCCTCACCCTCCCTCTCTCGACTCATATTCCTAGTTTTGTGTTGTGTTTCTCTCTCGAAGAGGAAGAGAGAACAACTAAAGATTAGTGGACTAATGCAGTTCTATGAAGACAATGGAAAAGATATAGACAATAATGTCTCTTCTCCTTACATTGATTTCAATCGGGGGATAACAAGAGTTGTGGTGGAGTAGTTAGTACTCTTTCATCCTTAACCAAGTTGTCTCAGGTTCAAGCCCTCTTGATGAACTTATAATGGCTATATAATTGATACCAAATAGTCATTGAAGGGGGCATGTACCTGGATAACTATATCTTCTTTTTCTTCGTCTTCTAAGGATGTATCTATGCACATATACATTATATACATCACCAATTTGATATCAGATACATGTACCTTTGATATCAAATAGATGTATTTATACATAGATATACTAGATACATCGAATATATCAATACATTTTTTATATTGGATACATGAAATTAATACTTCTCATGTCCCAATTTATGTAATACTTTTCGTTTTTCGGGAGTCAAACAATTTTATTTTGAGTGGAAATTTACGCAGGGAATCTTCAAATTTTTTGAAATATATATATATATATATTAAGATGACAATTATTTATCCTCAAATAATTCAAGTGGAAAAGTAGCAAACATGACAACAAAATTGTTCTTCTCATAGCTAGTTAGAAGGCCATAAAAAATAATATTATCCGATAATTTTCTACCTTGACCCAATTACATAATAATTCAAGGGTATAATTGGAAAGAAACTTTTTATAGAGTTTTAATCCAAACACAAGATGAGATGGGAAACAATGCACCAAACACTTGATAAAAATAAACCATGCACTACTAATCCCTGCGTTATTAATCTTTGTACCAAATGACCCCTAAGTGGCTTGTGTAGTGCCTCTCGAGGTTATATACGACATGTTACGCCTAGGCAGTGGTGGAGCCACCTTATAATAAGGTGGTTCATCCGAATCCCCTCGGCAGAAAATTATATTACATGGTTAAAATAATGTTTTTTAGGTAGATATAATAGATGTCGAACCCCCTTCGACTACTTCGTGTGTCTGTTTCTTCAGATTTTGAACCCCCGTATTTAAAATTCTAGCTCCGTCACTACGCTAGAGCATGCTAAATGACTTTGTCACGACCCAAAGCATGCAAAACTAAATCAAAAAAACGAATACACACCCAACATACAAAATAAGTAATTATTGAAACTATCATTACATTCAATAATTAACACCTATATATCAAAACTAGCACATTTACCCCCATTCTTTCCTCTAAAGAGCTAAATCCCCTTTTAACGGCTAAATAGTGTAAGAACTAGAAACAAACACCCACCAACAATAGTGCGCACATTAATTTCCGTGTGCTCAAACGGTGCATATTAGACTTTAGCAATCACCTCCCGCCACGTCATTTAACGTCACACGCCTAATTTCCCGCAACCCTTCTACTACCACCCTAGGGGTGTTTCAGGGTGGGTGGTTTTGTTGGGTGGGTGGGTATCGTCTCTTTCATTGTTTTTCCATTTTTGGGTTCTTTCGGTTCTTCTTCTAATAAACACTCTCTGCAACAAAGTATAAAAGGAGTATTTTATTGAGAAAAAAAAATAATGAAATTTCAAAATTGAAAATTAACATCCCAATTTGATTAATTATTTATTTCCAATACTGTCCCCCATTTCGTATCAATGGCTCCATCCAGCTCTGCGTCGCCGGCGACGGGTTTATCGAGACCGGTAGCTCAAAGGAAAGTCCGTCCATCAGCTGACTACCGGCGTCGACCGCGGATGTCAGTGTCGCCGCCGCCGAAGAAATTCAGGTCGATGGTGGAGATCATGAAAGTAGCGAAGCGTGTGGAGTTACCGGTGGAAGAAGAAGAAGAAGATGAGGAATCGTCGGAGGAGGAAGAAGATGATTACGGAGAAGTTGTGTGTGAACAATGTGGCTCTGGAGAAAGGCCAGAGGAGTTGTTGCTGTGTGATAAATGTAACAAAGGGTTTCATATGTTATGTCTTCGTCCGATTGTAGTTCGTGTTCCCATTGGACCATGGCATTGTCCTCATTGCTCTGGTGATCAACATCGCATAATCAAAAGTATGGACAAAGATAAAGAAATGAATTTTTAAAAAAAATTTGATTATGAGTCAAAATGATATAAATAATGTGTTTGTATGTTGTTTAGGTTTTTCACAAAAGAAGATAGTCGATTTCTTTCGGATTCAGAAAGAGAGTCAAATGGTGGTGAAATGTTCATCTGCTCAAGGTAAAGGAAACAATGTGATCTTTATATCGGGAAAGGTTATAATGTAAGCTCAATTGAGATCACAATCTGAGTGTTTAGGTGTTTTGGTTGATCGATATCTATGTATACTTTTGTTATACTAGAGCTGATTGATTGATGTCTGTACTTTTTGTAATGCTAACTTATGTTTAGAGCGGAAGATGTAGGAATCATATAGCAGATTAGGAATCTAAGCCCGCAAACTTAAGCGTGAGTTGAGGTTATTCTTTTACTAGAAAAAGCATACTCAAAGCAAGGGGCGGGGAAGGACATGAATCTTTCCCTCTTAAAAGTAGAGAGGGGAAGTGCAAGATCATCCCTTTATATAGTAGAGAGTGTTTTTTATCTTTTCGGAGAAGTGCAAGATCATCCCTTTATATATTAGCGAGTGTTTCTTTATCTTTTTGGGGAAGTGCAAGATCATCACTTTATATAGTAGCGAGTGTTTCTTTATCTTTTCGGAGAAGTGCAAGATCATCCCTTTATATATTAGCGAGTGTTTCTTAATCTTTTCGGGTAAGTGCAAGATCATCCCTTTATATAGTAGTGAGTGTTTCTTTATCTTTTCGGGTAGGTGCAAGATCATCCCTTTATATAGTAGCGAGTGTTTCTTTATCTTTTCGGGGAAGTGCAAGATCATCCCTTTATATAGTAGCAAGTGTTTCTTTATCTTTTCGGGTAGGTGCAAGATCATCCCTTTATATAGTAGTGAGTGTTTCTTTATCTTTTCCAATTTATGTAATTTATGTTTTAGTTGCTAGAGTTCATTTCCTGCTCGCTCTTTTGATATGGATTGACGTTTTCCAATTATTATCTTTTGTTTCCATATTTAGTTTCAAGTTGGTGGATCAACGAGTTTAGTGGGCTTGATGTTTAGGTTCAATATTCATTATCTCGAAATTTGATGGTAGAATCAGCATCCTGCAGTTAACTTATCATTGTGATCAAATGTGTTTTGCTAATAACTTGTCTTTCTGTCTTTGCAGTATAGCTTTTGTCAGATGCCATTTGATAATCTGAAGTTACTCGCAAAATAATTAATAATCGAGTAATTTCTGAATTATTTTAATGAACCATAAGTTTCTCTTAATTTATCCATTGAATTGGATAACTCATTAGTTAACAGATAACTCCATCTAACAATACCTGCCTTTCTTTTCTGCAGTCGTTTGGTAGGACATTAAGGTTGTTCAATTGTATCTTACTTAGTCATTACTTTCTTAATGAGGAAATTGGATTTTGAACACAAAATGTTTCTTCTTTCAGAAAAAAATTCAAGCTAAGTAAGGTTTAATTAACAAAAGATCACTTTCTTAAATGTTCTAATGTCCTTAAAAGTGACTGTTGCCATTGTGATAGAGTTATACTTGTGCACATAAGAAAGGAATTTAATAATTATCTGTCTCAATGGCAATGTGCTTGATCAAATTTTTGCACAAAAGCATTCTAATTTTTCCACATCCGGCAACTAGTTTGGATTGAGGTTTAATTAATATATGCTTTGATCAAACCACTCACGTATGAGGTAAGTATTAAGCTTGCTAGAAACATTCATGCAACTACCTATGCAGTGTGATAGCACTGGTTAGCTCAAAAATTGTTGGTAAAATATGAACTTTTGCTTGTCAATTCACTGATATGATTTTGTTGTCAGTAGATATCAGAAAACGTCGGAAGCGTTCACTAGTTTTCCACAAGAGACGCAGAAGGCTATCACTATATATTCCAACAGAAGATCCTCACAGGAGGCTAGTTCAAATGGCATCTCTTGCTTCTGCACTGACAGCTCTCGATATGGAATTCAGCGATGAGCTAACTTACATGCCTGGCATGGCTCGTAAATCTGCTAATAGTGCCAAGTTTGAAAGCGGTGGAATGCAGGTTTGCTCTTGGTCCCACAGTCAGTCGGTCTATTCTATTGCTCTTTCAATGTTATAAGGTGTTAGCTCATACTTCACCATGTAATTTTTTCCTTTTGTTATAGGTTCTCTCAAAAGAAGATACTGAAACCCTGGAGCAGTGTAGAGCTATGTATAAAAGAGGGGAATGCCCTCCTCTCATGGTTGTTTTTGATTCTCGTGAAGGGTATGCCTAGTTAACTCAGATTGCTTGTGAGTTTCTTGTCTGTTTGTTTTGTATTTGCACATGAAATCTAATGCATCTTATTAATGCAGCTATACTGTAGAAGCTGATGGGCCTATAAAGGACTTGACAATATTAGCAGAATATACAGGCGATGTGGATTATATCAGGAATCGGCAGGAGGATGATTGTGATAGCATGATGACCCTTCTTTTAGCAAGAGACTCATCAAAAAGTCTTGTTATCTGTCCTGATAAGAGGGGAAACATTTCTCGGTTTATCAATGGCATAAATAACCATTCACCGTAAGCTAGTAACCTCAATCTTGCCTTCTTAAACTCGATCTTTGTCCATCTTTTCTCCTCCATAAATCGTGGCTTTCTAAAGTCTTTGCTTTTTATGATATGCTCAACCAACCCCCAACAATCAATTTCAGAATGTCTAAACTTTCATATCAAGAGATCTTATAGTAACCAACCTACTGTTCTTGAGACTATTCCAATTTTTGCAGGGAGGGTAAGAAGAAGCAGAACCTGAAATGCGTGAGATACAGTGTAAAGGGCGCATGCCACGTTCTTTTGGTTGCAATTCGTGATATTGCTAAGGGAGAGCGGCTGTACTATGATTACAATGGATATGAGCATGAATATCCAACACATCATTTTGTTTAAATTATCATATGTAGCTTTCCTAGTGAACCTAGGATCAGGAGATCTTTCTTCTTCATAACTATACAACTAGTTCAGATCAAAACCTTTTTTCCCTTTTCCTTTTCTTGATTTATCAAAGTGTCAAGGTGAATGTTGGCCATTTAGATGGAGGTAGATACACCACAGCAGAAATTTTTTGGTCGAAGTCCGAAGAGTTTCGGAGATTTAAGTTACTAGGTAACTTCATCAATTTCATTTATACATTGACATATGTAGACCTTAGCCCTATGTAATTGCTTTGAGAACAAAAATGCATCTGTTTTACAGAATTTTAGAGGTGACTATTAATGTAAAAGCATCTTTGTCTGGTTACCTTTTGAATGCTGCGGCGTAACAAGTAAAGTTGTTTCCATGTGACTAGGAGGTCACAAGATCGAACTGTGGGAATAGGCTCTTGTAGAAATGCAAGGTAAGGATGTGCAATAAACCCTTGTGGTCCGGCCCTTCCCGGCCTCATGCGTAGCGGGAGGTTACTGCCCTTTGAGTATCATTAAGTGATTGACAAGTTTTACAAGACTAAACTTCCTTCTTGAGTATCTTAGATCAACAAAGTTCATCAATGTGTCAAAACCATTTAAGTAACTTGTATATTTTGCACCAAAAATCCAAACTTGGTAACCATTTATAGTTTACACTATGTTCAAGACCAGTTCTTCTTTCAAAAAATTCTTCTAATTTATTTCTTCCAGTCAGTCCATGGAATGCATGAGGGTACTCTGATCATATTGATTCCAGTGATTTCATCATACTGTCTTTGTCAACCTTCCAGGGTGCCCTTTTCTGTAAGTTTTCTTGTGTGAAGCATGCCTCACATATTATGTTGCTCGGACCCTTCACAAATGTTGTTCCACCCATGTCAGATCTTCCAAAAATACATAGCTTTTGGAGGATTTGATTCACTCTTGGTGATATTTTAGAAGAGTCCGAGCAACATAGTGGCACATGTGGATATCCAAGTAAAGCAGGTCATATAATTCCATTTCTACTCTCTGCATTGGCACATCCTTACAAGTTTTGCCTAGCCATAATGTTCAGTTGAAGTGTCTTTAAGTGGAACAGGTTCCAACCAGTTACCTTCCAAAAACTTGATCTTGCTGCAATCACCACTTTTTAGCTTCACCAAATAGTAGAATTCATTACCTATGTTTCTCGGACTCTCCAAAAATACTGCTAGGTGTGTGTCGTATCCTTTTTGGAGGATCTGACACGGGCGTAAAGTATATTTGGAGAGTCCTAGCAACATAGTTCATTACACAAATTCTTAGTATGTTTCCTTAAAGCCATGTCATAGCTCATATTTAGATGGTCTGTGTACCATTTTGGCCTTAATCAACTTCTATCACAGCTCTATTCTTCTGCAATATTTGTTCCCACTAGCAAAATTTTGTTTGACGTCTTTTCTGGGACTCTCATCTCTCTTTAACGGGTAAGTTTTGAGTCGTTGGACTAAGCCATCCCGAAAACACTCTTAACATGATCTGATACTGCTTTGCTTTGGGTAAAGTCCGCACAGATGTGTCCAAAGGTCTCACACCTTTAGAATATCTTTATACCTCATCTGTACCTTTCTTTTCTTTATCAGTTTCCAATGTGAGACTTTGTTCGCATACTCAACAATCTACCTCTTGAACTAATTACCACATGACCTATCACTAAGATTCATCTGAGTATGTATGGCCACCAAAGCCCATATGTTTCTTCTTGTGTATATGTTTCCAAGCTATGAATAAATGTAATAAACCAATCAGTGGGTGGGACAAAAATAGTAAACCAACCCATGCTATCACAATCTAGTGGGCTTGTTTTTCAGCTCTTCACATGCCATAACATGAGAGCTACTTTTGAAATGGATGGGCAAAGGTAGTAAACTATCATGTTCATGCCATCACTCCAGGGGGCGGTGCTAGTGTATACGTTATATGTTCGGTTGAACCTAGTGACTTTGGTTCAAATCTTGTATTTGCGTTAACAAATCCATTGAATAATGAAGTAGGTTGAGAACCATGATGTCTCTGGTTCAAATCTCAGTAGAGACAAAAATACTAGGTGATTTCTTTTTGTCTGTTCTAGTTTTAGTGGACAGAGTTACCTGGTATCTGTTGCTGGTGGGAAGTGGTAGGTATTAGTCGAGGTGCGTGCAAGCTGGCCTCCACACCATGGTTATTAAAAGAAATCCATTGAATATGTATAAACTATTAATTTAGAACCTAGTCGCGTAAAATGACTAAAATCTCAAACTCACAAGTTTCAAGTCCTGTCTCCGTCTCTTCATCACTCTCCGTTTGACTTGTTTCTTAACTCATCATGGATGGTAATATAACTATATAAGAGTTACTCTACACCATCTCCATGCATGTCCAGTCGCACCACGGGCTTTCATATATACCAATTTGTTGGGCTAAGCTAAATTGATTTGATATTTTGTTTGCCCTCCTAATAATCTTACTTTTTTGTTTTTTTACGATAGATATGAGGTCGTAGATGATATATATTAGGATAGAAGGTTCATAGGTAGTATATCGTTGTCTCGCTTAACCTTCCATACTAGTAGTCGTAGCATTATTGTTATAGTTTCTTGGTCCACGATTTCTGTTATTGGTGGTTGTTTCTAGCATTTTGATTATAGTATTATTTTATTGTAACTACTATTTAGAATGATTTGTCATGTTTTATGTAGTATTTTGCCATGACTTCTTGAGCTCAGTTATTTCTTTTGTCGTGTTGCTTTGAACTGTTTTTCCTTGAGTCGAGAGTCTATTGGAAACTTCTCTACCTTCATGGTAGAGATAAGATCTGTGTATAACTTAATTAATTTGATTTGTTTCTTGTATTTAAAAAAAATGATTTTGTCGTATTTTAGGTAGAAACCGATCCAAACAGAATTACGAACACCCCTAATTTTCATAAACAAACTCATTAAAGCATTTGAAAGGTCAACATTCAAATTCAACGACGTTTGATAGGAGAAATAATGAATAATAATTTCAAGATAAAATGTGAGATTATTCTATCTTGCATTTGGTTAGGGGTATTAATTAATCTCGAGATGTTTCATCCCAATATGGAATAACTTTATTTATCCCATCCTCCATACCAAACAACCCGAGATGTATACTTCGATAAGGGAGATTTCGTAAATGGAGCTATCTTCTATTTTAATGTTGATAAGGAAATTTTCCATCCACGCCCAATGCTCTTCAAGAAAGAAGGACGTAATGTACTTTGAAAGTTTAAAAGACCATTTATGTTTCATTCGATCTAAAGATGACCATGTATGAAGAATTAAATATATGAAGTTAAAAGAGAGTTCAAAAACATATATAAATAGTGTAATTTTCTATCAAAAGGAGTTCGAATGAACCTCTTGATCCTACTTGGCTCTGATCCTGATAAGAGAAGAAGAAAATGTGATAACTATTTGTGGAAAGTCATCAATATAAGTAATAGCCATATCTCAGTTCAAGGACCTATAAGCATTGGGTATGGTAGTTTGTTGAGCGAATGAAATACAAATTGGCCTTCGAAACTTTCAAACTAATGACATTACATGCCTTTTGCTTAAGATCGTTTGACAGAGAGTATAAGAATAGTACTGAATAAAATGTATTTGTAATGCTGGAACAAATTCATATCCATGAGTTTGGGTTCGTCTCTAAAGAAAATACTTCCATCTAAAAGTTTACATTATGCAAACACCCACAATGAACAACTTTGAGAAGTTTGCAATACAACATAAAGTTTTTCAACCATAACTGGTGTAATATTTTACCACCAAAATATGAGCTATCTCCTTAGTCTGGCCGTCACCAAAGGAGGGTTGTATAGCTATAAACAAGGTGAGAAGCCTACCCCTTTATTGAGTCCACTCTCATGATGGCAAGGAGAATCTTTTGTAGAGGTACTGTTACAACAGGAGCTCAAGGGACTTGGTAAGCAACCCGGAGGACTGCCAGAATTCACACCTTTCAGTATGCTCAAGGGACTTGGGAAGCTCTGGTCCTGAGAACTACCTGTATGTGCATCTTCGACTTCATTTGGGAGATCGCTAGTAGCTACATTCTGAATGCTGCTAGTTTGTGCAAGAAAGTTTGGAGTTGGTATTCTTGAGCGTGAGGGTGACTTATGTTTAAACACGCCCCACAAATAGTACTTCCTACGAAGCCCTGTATAAGGTGAAGGTTTGTTAAGTGTTTGATTGAATACATTACAACTGATATCTCGGTTCAGTGGGAGAAAATAAAGACTTGGGAAGCAGAAAATGCATCACTTACTCCAATGTTTCTGTGGCAGAACACGAGATGAAAAAATCAAAAGCTCCAAGTCGTCAATTGTGGCGCTCATTGCAAGATCATTGTCAATAACATCTTCCAATAGAGCATCATAAGAATTTTCATCCCTGAAAGACAGTATTAATAGATAAGGTTTGAGAACATCAGGATCATAATGTTCAATGACTGCATTATAATAAGACGACATTACTCTTCAAGCTCAGGAAAGAGATACAAAGCAATACTGCAGTCTGTTGGTTGCAGCCTCAGGAAACTCCTTGGCCATACATCATTCTTGGACACAAGTTTTACATCAAGTTTCACAGGAAGCCTATTTGCTGCCATAGACGCCTTTTCACAGGCTTTGTTTGACAAATGAGCTAAGATATTAATACTGCTTTCACTTTCTGTATTGAAGATAAAACATCCCCTACAGTTAAAAATAAAGACAGTGAATAGAGAATTCTTTTTTCTAAATTCAATAAAGAATCCTCCCACCAAGAAATTGGGAAGAAAGGCAATAGCAGAAAGAACTGCTCGTAGCAATCACTGAAAAAGCCTTTTTAGGTATCCCAAATCTAAAATGAACAGGTAATTGCCTATCTAAAGCAGTGGAAGTTAAAGTTTTTACCTCCAAATGGGATCAATAACTGGCTGTGCAGACAAACAATTCGCAGATTCCACTTGAGGATCACTATACAAAGTGTCGAGCGGAAAATTTTGCTCACCAGGGAATGAAGAAGAAAAATTTCCACCAATTGCCCCACCCTCTCCCTCAAAATCACCGCCATCATCAAGAACTACAAACTTCCTCCTTGACTTTCTCATCTCTTGTTGATTTCCAATTTCACCAAGTGACTGAGCACTCTTTGAATCTTGCACAGAAGAGTCACCTCTTACTTGAGCTCTTTCTACCATTCCACCTTCCTCGTTGTTCAATGTTGAACAATAAGCTTCCTGGCGTTTACCTACTAGCGGAGTGTTCCCTGTTTTTACTGATTCAATTTGCTGTTCAGAATAGCATACATCTGCACACTCTTCTCCAATGTCTTTGTGTTTCTTAGTATCAATGAATGAAAGCTGCTCCCTTTGCAAAACGTGAAAAGGACTATGGGCTGTAGGTGATTGAACTGCTCCGCTTGTGTCATGTCTAGCCTCATCTAACCTTAGAGCTTTTACTTTACAACGGTAAAGCTTTCTTCTCCATTCCGCTCGAACATCAAAAGCATGGATTTTTCGTTCACTTATCCGTTCACTCTTTCTGAACTGCTCAACCTTAGCAACTTTGGGAGTGCAATCCCAACATATCCAATCGGTATTGCCATCATCAGCAGAGATTTTCTCTTGGCAATAGCTGCAGAATAAGGAAAAACAAAATGAAATACGCCTGCCGAGTTAATAATCTTTTTCAGAGCTTGTAAAGTGATATTGAAGTCAATATAGGCATTTTTAGATGCTCGTAGCAATAATAGAATGACACTATACAGACTAAAAATATCCATGATATTGAAGCCAATAGAAGCACATGTAGATGTGCATGCGATAACAGAATAGAAATATACGGACTAAAACATTCATCAGTACCTTTTCTAAACTCCATAAAGGGGAAAAGAAAAATTGTGATTTTCTACTAGGCAAGAATACGGCTTAATAATTAAAATGCCTAGGAAAAACTATATCCAACATTAAACTATTACAATTGCTAATATCCACTTGAAATTCATTCTCAAAATAAAGAATATTGCATACGATTAATTAAGTTACTGATGAAACATACTGGTGTACAGCGGAATCACGACATTGCGAGCAGTAGATAAGAAGCTTGACATCTCCTTTATCCCCACATGTTAGACAAACAGTTCTCTGAGAAAGAAAAAGAAAACACAAGTGAGCACTAAGATTGTGAAATTGTACAATAAGTTGAACAAGTACTGATGAAACTATCTCTTTTGATAGCCAAATTGGTGAATTTGTCTTATAAAATTCAAACACTTATACGTTATAATGTCTGAAACCTTAAATTTCTATAGAATCTGACTGCAACAACATGACACATTACCTCTCCACGATCAAATCTCTGGACAAGAATCCAATCCTTGAGTTGTGTGCATGACCCTTAGATTGACAGTTCTATGAAGTTGATTTTTCTTTCTTAGATGTACTCATAGAAGTTTGGAAGGATGAACTAACCCAGACATCACGCTAGAACGTAAAAATGAAAACCATCTAGCTAGAAAGTAAATACACTTCTCTGAATAAATACATGAAACCGGGTTGGGCATATAACTCCTAAATCTTGCACAAAACAAATGGCAAAATCAGAAGTCCTGGGAATACGTCAAAAGGTTATCATATGAATTAAGATTCGACCAATAAGCCGACCTCAACAGGCAAGGGGAAGCAACATTATTACTTCCTCCATTTCAATTTATGTGCCTTACTTTCTCTTTTAGTCTGTTTCAAAAAGATTGCTGAATTCTACATTTAGAAATTCTTTAATTCCGACATCCTATCATTGCCTGTTTAAGACCACAACATTCCAAGAACATTTTGGTATAGTATACACATCTTTAGTTTAAGACTACAAGTCTTAAAAGCCACCCTTACTTTCTTAAACTCAATGTCCAACCAAAAATAGTCTTTGAAGACAATTAAGTAGAAGTCATTACTCATTGAAAATTAACCTCTTCAATAAACAAGTCTCATTACTCATGTACACAGAATGAAGACATAAAGAGTAACTACTCTGTTTCTAGAATTAATTTCCATATGAAATTCATTCGCACATTGTTCTCAGTAAGAAATATACAATATTTGGGTTCCAATTTTGAGTTACAATCTTCTCAAACTTGTAACTAAGATCGATAAAGGGACTTTTGAGTCAAGGAGGTTAGTTATGAAATCATAAGGCTAATTAAAGACCTGCACAAAAGTAGTTGTACAAGCCTCGATTGTTGGATGTTGGGTTCCCCAAGGGTATGTGCTCGGACGCTTGGGGTGTACGTTTCAGGAGGAAAACATAGCAAGGAGCTTTTTTAATGTATCTTCCAAAGAGTAAGCCCTAAGTCCACAACATTACCTTCTAAAACATTAATAAGCAGTTTGAGGTGAAAGCATTTACTGCCAGGGACGGATCTAGAAGAGAACCTATGGGTTCTCGGGAACTCAATAGCTTTTACTCAAACCTATTGTATCTATATTAAGAAATTCACTAAATATCTACAAGTATTTGACTGTGAAACCAATTATTTTTATATATTAACTTGAGGTTGATCTAGTAAGGCAAAAACTTTAAATCCTTGATCTGTTTTTGCTTACTACTCATATCTTATATTTATATCCTCCCCTACCCCACCATTTCTTAAACCCTACATCCCACTTTCATGTTTATGCAAAAAATTGTAGATGAAGGAAAAAAAAAACAAATGAGGAACACATCGCTCTCAAAAATGGATGTAAAACTGAATTTTTTTTGCTAATCGAACAGTTTAAAACAAACAAATTAACTAAAAATAAAACAAAAAGGGTTCCTCAAAAACTTCAAAAAACTCTAAAACTCCAGAAGCAGAACACACACACACAGAATTTATCATCGCCATATCTCAAACAACTATGAACTAACAACCAAAAATCAAAATTTTAAAAAAGTAGAGATAGAGCAACATATATATACGCATTTGCATGAGACCCATAACTATCCATTGATGATTTCACCTTCAAAACCCTTCTTCATTGAAGAAATTGAAA
Organism: Solanum acaule; assembly: GCA_036250505.1. Lineage (NCBI taxonomy): Eukaryota > Viridiplantae > Streptophyta > Magnoliopsida > Solanales > Solanaceae > Solanum > Solanum acaule. The sequence continues at coordinate 20,456 of JAJOOR010017457.1, forward strand.
ATGTTAACTAAAAAATGAGAGTTCTTCAAAAAAAAAAAAAAAAAAACTTTTTCACAAACGCGAAACAATCAATCCAATCCCAGCACGAATATGAAGATAAAAGGTAAAATGCAAAGAGTTAAATTTTACCGAAGCCGCAGCAGAGGCAGATATAGAAGAATCCATTAGCGTCCCTTTGCTCGCTTTCTCACTGTTGCAAGTATTTATAGAAAAATGGAGAAGGACGTTGTACACAGTAAGTGGAGCCAAAATAAGAATATGCGCAAGTCTAGGGGGTAAAATAGGTATTTTAAAATTATATTATTACTTAATATAGAAATGTGTCGATAAAATTAGTTCTCTGATAATACTAGATTGGTAATAAAATAAGATAAATTACATAATATGTAAAGTTAAAATAAGAAGAGAAAATTAAAGTAACAATATTATTACATTGAATCAATCGTTACACAAAACGAGATTTTACGATGTTTTCTAATAATGAATTTGATGATACAGTAAAATTTAAATAACAATAAAAATGAATATTTAAATTAACGATACAATACAATACAATAAATAACGACCATCCGAACAATACAATGACAAGTAAGTAATACTTAACCTAGGAAAGTATTTGTTTTTTATCAAAGATTTGTTTTCATGGACGGAAAGGTAAAATGATAATTACGTAATCTAATTAAACAAACTTAGAGCTCGTTTGAATTGACTTAAAAAAGTATCTTTTTAATCAAAAATAAAAAGTCAAATTGAAATGACTTTAAAGTCAAAAATAGAAAGTAAATGAATTTTAAATCAAAAATAGAAAGTCAAATTGAAATGAATTTTAAGTCAAAAATAAAAAGTCAAATTGAAATGAATTTTAAGTCAAAAATAGAAAGTCAAACAAATAAAAAGTAGGGTAGACCTACTTTTGATTTTTTAACTTATTTTAAGTCCTTTTAAACTTATTTTATGTTATTTTTAACCTTGTCAAACAGTTTCTAACTTATTTTAAGTCATCTTTTTAACTTATTTTAAGTTATTTTTATATTTAACAAACATTTCTAAAGTCAAAACCTAACTTAAAAAGTAGCTTTCACCAATTTTTAAGTCAATTCAAACACCCTCTTAATTAGATCGAAAACTATTACTACTATTTCTAAAGAGGGTAATGTTTAATTTTTGTGGATAATTATGTACTTTTTCCAATTAAAGGAATTCGGTATTCAATCTATATCTACAAGTTTAGTGAATTTGTAGTTTCATTTGGATTCAACATTTTCGATATGGATTATAAATAGAAATTTGATATAAAATTTAAGAGTTCAATTTCAAATTAGCATTTGTTTATAAATTTTAACTTCATTTTGTCATGATTTTTAAATAACATTTTAATTCGAAAAGTAGGATTTCAAATTTCAAATTGTGATTTCAATTTTTAAAAAATATATAAAAATTGACCGATATATAATTTAAATTCTACAACAAATGAATTCATGTTTAATGTGAACAGATTAGCCGTACCATGTGAGAAATTTTATTTAAAAAATAGCTAGTTATTGCCGATCAATCTATTGAACCAATGAATCTTTGTAACATTATATGTATTTAAAAGTTACTTAGGATCAGCTTGCGAATTTTTGGCACCGTAGTAAAATCATTACCAATGGCACGTTGTGCGCCTAAGTGCGAAAAGACAGTGCAAGCTTTGTTATGCCGAAATCTAAATGTAATAACATGCAACCACAAATATTTATTCATAAGCAATAGTAAAACTAGAAATTTCATTAAGGGGTTCAAAATATGAATAGGTGACAAACTAGTCGAAGAGTGTCAACATCTACTATATATACATAAAAAATAATTTTTATTAAGTATAAATAGTGTAAGTTTTCGCTGAACGCCTAAGCTCGATATGCCCCTTTTTATAAGAAAAACATGAAGATCGATATGTGATTTATTAATTTGACGCTATGTCGTCTTAGGTCATTCCGATACCTTGTTTATGAATAGTTTACTTATTTGGTAAGATTTTATAAAAGTCTGAGAAATTTTGATAATTTTCATTAATTATAAGGTTTTCATGTTTATATATAAACAAATATATTACATGTCCAAATAAAAATTCGAACTTTAAATTAAGCAATCTAATTTCAAATTGAGACTTAGAAATCATGTCCATATGGACCTTAAATTTATGTATACAAATTCACTAAATTTGTAAAAACCTAGAGAAGAGCCTTTTTAACAAGAAGATGGAGGTATCCACTTATCCCCTTGAATAAAATTCTTAATTGAGTAAGACTCAACATGCTCGCCTGGAATTTGATTACTCCATGGCACTCTTCCTGTTACATTACCTCCATCACCACTACTTTTAAATTCACCATAATAGAGCGTCGCGAGAGCAAACTCGCCGCTCCATGGCATCCAGCCCTCAGGGCGGATCAAAACTTCTAAATTACAATTCAAAAAAACCGTCTTGGAATACTCCTTCCAAGGCCTTCCGAGGTAATTTTTGTGCAAATTCGGGTTACTATGGTACAAATTCATGTACTCTTTCGTTCCGTTGATCGAACAATTTTGAAATACGAATCCTGTTGATTGTCCAGGGTCTAATCTACCATGAGCAGTTACTGCATTAGTTTCACCTTTTTCGGGGTTGAGTACCCGGGGAGTGACTAGAATTTCACAGTCCTGGAAGAATGCTGCCGCGTTACCAAAAATAAAATCTACGTTCCCCTGAACGCGACATGATTGATAGTACTGTCGTAACGATTGTGTGTAGAGTGTGTCTTGATTGCCAAGAAATTCACAGTTTTCGATTACTGAATGGTCGCTATCAGATCGGAAAGCTACTGCTTGTCCGGCCCCGATACCGGCTGTGTTTTGGATTGTTAAACCACTAGCCATGAATCCATCACCACTTACTCCTGTTTTAGGAAAAAACGTAGATTAATTCATCAACCAGACGTTAAATATCACTTGTGAAACTTTTTGTTTTTTTAAGCCAACCATGTCATTTGCCTAGCTTATTAGCGAACAAAACAGTATAACAACAACAAAAGAGACAAAATATCAACTACAAGTTGACTCCTAATAATTTTCTTGCCGGCCTTAGTTTTAATTCATGTGACAATTTTATATGTAATAAACTATAATTCACTTACCAACAGTGGCAGATTCATAAGTGGACATTCCAGGTATTAGGCCAACACTCAACGATCCTGAAATGACGGTTTTACCCATCCCGTCACCTAAAAACACCACATTTCTCTTCTCCAAGGGTACCCGAACTATCTCATCATACAACCCGGTTTTGATCCGTATCACAAACTTCCCGGGTCCCAAATTATCCGGGGTTGCATTCACCGCCTCTTGCACCATCCTGTAATCACAACCACCATCTTTACAAACCGTCACATTCGGGCTCAAACCCGATGGAACCCCACCCCTGAACCCAAACCCGGATTCTGACCCGATTTCCCAAAAACCGTCTCGCTCCGTTTTAGGTGGGGCCCACGACCCGGTTTCATTCCCGTGAATATCATAATTCACTATCATCCATAAAGCATTTGTAGTAAATTCAATTAAACCTTTCATTACCTCTAACGTTTTGGCCACCGGAAGGGTTCCGTTTACTCTCAGTAAATTCGATGAGCAGCCGATTTGGTATCCCAAACCGGCGCTCATCCATGCTCGAGCGTCCTTGATTTCGCCACGTGGCAATGCGGCAGCCGTCAGATTGTGCCTGTACGCCGAATTACCGAATCCTTGTAAGCAATTTTTCGCGGCGACGGTGAGGTTGGCGTCGCCGGCGCCGGCGGATTCGAGGAGGTTCTTCACCATTGATTGAGCACTAGTGAGGTTCTGAGATGAAACGCTCAATGCGGAGAGGATGATTTGTAACGCCGTTAGATTTGACGGAATGTGTGAAAGTTCCGTTAATGAGGATTCGCATGTTGGTGGGTCCTTTGAGGCTTTACAAGCTAATTGGATTTCAATTGGAATGTTGTTCGGAGACGGAGACGGAGAAGGAGAAGGTGGGAGTGAAATAGGTGTAACTGAATTTTCCGACGAATGAGGTTCGGAAAAAGAGAAGAAGAAGAAGAAAAGGAAAAGATAGAAGAATGTTAGAGAAAAATATTGAGATATCATTGTGTAGAAATGAGAAGATTTTTTTTTGTGAAATTATGATATGGATTGGATTATGTATAGGTAATTGAAATGGTGTTTTTTGTTGTGTTGTGTATGGTTTACGTGAGTAAATTGGCCGTTGGAGGGTTAGTTTTAGATAAGGCAAGTACATTTAATTGGATGACAAAAGATGGTATGTCATAGGTATGGAATATAAGATATCTAGTAGTAAAAGTAATTAATACACATTTCCCCCATTTCATTTTCGTATGACAATATTTTCTATAAATAATTTTTGAAAATTGTAATTACATACGGTTGATTGTGTTTCAATTATTATTTGAATATGACATTAATTGACATATGAAATGAAATAGAGAGATATATCTATATTTGTGTTGTACTATATTCTTATTAGTTCGTTCCGAAAAATTATATATTAAAATGTATTTTTACTTTAAATTTTTTATTTTATTCTTAAATATTTTTATAACTAAAAGATTTCATATCCCTTCTATCTTTATTTATATGATATTTTTCATTTTTCAAAATTTAAATTATATAAACTTTGATCAAAGACGAAAAATGATTGAGCACTCTTACAAGTCACGGTTTAGAGGAAGTTCACGGGAGGCTTTGGAAGGTAGTGTTTATGGAATCTTCTTCTTAAAGGTGTCGGTTCTAATTAATGTTTCCTATCTTTTACTCGTGTTATTAATTATCTGTCTATTTTTGAATTGATACACGTATTAAAAAAATAATTATTAAAATAGTGCGTATATCATTTTATCTCTATTAATTATGAAGTGGTGAATTAAAAATTTAAAAATTTCAAGAAATTCTATCTTTTTTAAAGTAATTAATTGAGGATATAATAAGTAAATAAATTTATCTTTTTTTAATTTATTAAAATAAATAAATAATTAAAAATAATTTTTAAAAAAAATAGACAAGTAATCAGGAGGGAGAGTGGAGTACTTTATTTGAACATGCAGACAATCTTCTCACCTGTAAGTATTTGCATGACTTTATTATAAAAAATTGTAGCAAACTATGTTTGACTTCTTCTCTTAGATATAAATAAAATAATAATAAGCTCACCTCACTATGTGTTATACTTAATGGTAATCAGAATAGGATTTTGAAATAAAAGGGTACACTATTATTGAAAAGGTGGAATTAATCGGTTTGATATTTAGAAAATAATTAAAATTTTAAAATTTTAAAGTTGAAATGCTTAATTAATTAAAATGTCAAAAGTGCTATCAATAACCACTTAGAGATGTGTTACTCGATTTTAGAAAGAAAAATAAAATAAGATAGATATAAAATTCAAATTTCTAACCTCACTAAGAGGTGCACCCAATCATCGTAGCATTATATGATACTTCGAGTGTGGATTCATACATCTATATTTATCAAAAAGTTAAAAATATAAATTATTATATATGATTCCAGAGGAAAACATGGGTTCACGTGAACCCGATAACACCCTCTTGCATACACCTCTGTCTGTAATTGCATTGTAAGGTGGTCAAAAGATGGACGTGACAAATGGAGAGTCTGGCATCAAAACAGACACTTTTTTAACCCTAAACACCAATAAAGACCCTCTCTAAAAACACACACCAAAACAGATAGTAGAATGGAACTTTGGAAATTTGGAATTTGTTACTCTGATTCTATAAGGTTTACGATGCAACAAGAACTCTAAGTCATGCGTCCCAATTTGGTGTTTGATAAACTCTTTTGCATAAATTAGCTTCCTTTAAACAAACAATAGATGAGATTCTCTTACAACATGTTAGAGACATTACGAGCTTTTATCTCGATGTTTCACGAGTGAATTTGAATTTGTCTTCATACACAAATATCGACAGATGGATGCGTTATGTCACCAAAAATAGTGTCAAAGTTATAAACTGCCTTCTCATATATTTAATTCTCCGATACTAACATATTTGAATTGTATAAGCCACCTTATTGCCAGGGGTTCATTCGAATCCACTTTGGCGGAAAATTATATTATTTATACCTGATTAAAATAATTTTTTAGGTATATATAGTAGATGTCGGACCCCCTTCAGCTACTTTGTATGTCTATTTTTCAGATTTTGACCCCTTTATTGAAAATCTTGGCTCCACCACGGTTAAATGATGACGTTGTTGAAAGTGCAAAAGGGTGGGGGGGGGGGGGGG
>JAJOOR010017458.1:0-32155 GCA_036250505.1 Solanum acaule
ACTAATTCATGATGATCTGTTGAAATTCTAGAAACCCTAGGTCTATTCATAATAAGGGAATCAAGAAACTGACTGAATTCTAGGGACCTAATGGGCGAAAGGAACCCACTAGTGAAATCTCACATACCTGGTGACGAATTCCACAAAGAAATCTTTTGATTTTGGGGCTGGAACTGATGGAACCTTGCTGCGTTCTTGAACTAGGGTTCTTGACCTTTTTCTCCTATCTTGATTCTAATTTTTTAAGTTTTGATTAATGATTTTGACTAAGGTAAGTTCTAGTTATGTTTCTAGGCTTAAACTGACTAAAACCTCATGATTTAGGGTCTAAACGTCTTAGGGGTCTAACGACATAGGAAAAGACCAAAAGACCCCTGACTTAATTGCTGTTGGAGTGACTGACGGGCCGTCATTCAATCGACGATCCGTCGATTGGATCCGTAGGTCAAGCCTGCTCGACAGGCTTTCACTAAAACGAGCATCACATTTTACTCGGAGGTCGAATTTTAGCAAACTCAGCGGTGTTGGAAAGAGGATTCAATTATATATCATATCATAGGTCATGGGACACATAATTCCTTTTGTGCTAAAAGTTATGACCATCTGAAGTCGATCCATCAAAAATTTTCAGCTAACTGGCTGCTGACCCTCATCTACGGTCAGACCTACGGACCGTGGATCAAATGACGGTCCGTGCTGGTCGACCGTAATTTATGTCAGAGGCTGGGTAAAGGAGGTCTCAATCCACGGACCGTGGTCTGATCTACCAAAATTCTGATTAACCAACAAGTCTAAGAAAAGGGGGTGGAACCCCGAAAGCTAAACCTAACAGCCTAAATAGATAGTCCAAGTCCGAAAAGACTGGACTAAACAAAAGAAGGATCCATGATAGCCTGAAAGAACTGGCTCACCCTTGAATCCGGTCGCGATCAATAATTTCCTAACTGAGGTATGTTAGTAGCCGCCTGAAGATGCCCTAGTAGGATCATGCAGATACTCCCATAAGCACAATATACAGAAGCAATTACAAGAACTTGAGGGTGTACTTATCCACACTCAAGTACTCAAGCACTTTCAAAAATATCCAAATCACACGTGGTTCCCCTAGAGCCCTGTTTTTCTTCCATTGGTCATATCAAATCCTAGCAACACCTTTGAGTTGGTATGCAGCTAACACCACACACTCAGCATCAACAATATGTATAACCTCAAACACCTTCTGTAGTTCCTTCACAAAATTCTCCAGATCCTCAGTGATGCTGGATCCTATGAACTCCGGGGATTCATTCTCAAAAACTCACGAATACTGGATGTATCAGCCATATCCTGACAAAACTCTTTTTGTTGACTAGCTTGATTGGCCACAACATGAGTCTGCATCTGAATAACATTCTTGAACTCAGCATTAGTGACATCTCCTTAAGGGGGTTGAACCTCTGGTGCAATGGGAACCTCTTGTTCTTGAGGATTAACACTCATCCTAGAAGGACTTCCTAGGACAACTCTTCTTGGAGGCATGATATGAAAAGACACACGTAAGCACGAATTAGAAGGAAACGTTTTATAGAGTTGAACTCTATCGCACGAAAAAGAGTAAGAAGGAAGTGAAACGTTTTCCTAAATGTCGAAGAATCCTAATTATAGATGTGGCGCGCTTCACACCGATAATAAGGACTCTACAGACACGACTTCATAGACACCCTAGGACTCTTAAACTCTGTGCTCTGATACCAAGTTTGTCACCCCTTGAGCCTACACCCTGGACGTGACCGACACTCGAGAACCATTGTTGGTCCCCAAACAAACCCTTTTCCTGGCTCACTACTCAGCGGAAGACTTACTCAAAAAAACAAGAACTTCAATTGTAAATATCAACTCAACAGGCTTAACAACAGATAAACTCAAAAATGTCTGGAAATATTCAAATAGTCATAAGAAGGCAACTTAAGTGTCATGACTTAGACCGCCGTGATTGACACCCACACTAACCTTCTGGTGGGAGAACCATTACTACAACCCAACTAAGCAATTTAACAAAAACTAAGCATTTAAAGATACAGAAGCAAGTTTAAATGACAAAACAAAATACGGAGTTCCCATAAACTCTGAAGGTTTAACAAAACAACTATTGCGGAAATTCAACCCCTAGAATTGAAAGTCATTGTACCAAAACTCTGATTAACCAACAAGTCTAAGAAAAGGGGGTGGAACCCCGAAAGCTAAACATAACAGCCTAAATAGATAGTCCAAGTCTGAAAAGACTAGACTAAACAAAAGAAGGATCCATGGCAGCCTGAAAGAACTGGCTTACCCTTGAATCCGGTCGCGATTAATAAGTTCCTAACTGAGGTATGTCAGTAGCCGCCTGAAGATGCCCTGGTAGGATCATGCAGATACTCTCATAAGCACCATATACAGAAGCAATTACAACACAGTAAGCACACATATACAAAATACATAGTTCAGTTATCATTCTAGGAACAACATACAATTTCTCAATATCAATGACAGCTAAACATGAACGTAATAATCACAAGTGGTCCTTTCATGGAACCCACGCCCAAACTGTTAGTGTGTCGGAACGTGACATGCGGTCCAATATATGCGTCGGAATGTGACACCCGATCCAATATATGTGTCGGAATGTGAAACCCGATCCAGTCCACACAACCACTGTCACAATCACACCCATAATGAACAGTACTCATAGTCATACAATCAAGTAACAGGTTCATGACGTGTATTGTTCACACATAATCATTTCATTAGATTTGATACACATTTCCTATTCACATACATGCACGCATACAATGAAGCAATTTACCGGCATATATCACACAACAGGAAATCAAACCATCACCTACCTCGAAACCAAGCCTGAATGCTCCTAAGACACTTGAGCCTTCCCTTTCCGAAGTCTTTTAGCTTGTTCTTGGTCTATAAATAAGTAATTTACGCAAGGATCAATAAACAAGGTCTAATTTACCTAGATTATAACAACTTACTAACCCAAGACCAAACTTATGATCCTAATGTTCAACTAGGGCTCTTTCCCACCATCAACTTCAGGCCAAAACCCTCCCCTAATGATAATTACCCAAGATTCTAAGTTCTAGGAATCGAAATATGGATTAGGGGAGTAGTTTACTTACCTTTAGCGAGAGAAAAGATGGAAAACTGTCAAGAATCGCCCTGGGTCGTCCCTTACCTCTTAAGAACAAAGTTTTGCAGAAAATAAGAAATTGGGATTTTTCCCAGACTTAAATCGCGACTAACACGCCACGGCGGGCCCCATCCCACTATTGCAGCTCCGCCCCCGCAACTTGCATGGAGACAGAACCTCAGAATTTGAGTTCCAAAATCCCATTTCACAACACACTTCAAATCGGGACGTTCTAAAACTACCATTTCATGCCAAGATTAGTTTTGAGAGTTCTACTCACCCGAATTTGATTCCGTAAAGCCGTACAGGCTCCTTTACGTCTTGGCTATCCACGCATATGATCAAAATCATAATTAAGTCCCCCATCCATTACCTAATTTCTCTAGAATTCATCTGACTCAGATTTCATCCAAGTCTGGCCTAGGCTAGAAATTTCCAAGTTACTACTTATAAGTTTTCAGGCCCAAATTCCTTCCCCATTGGCGTTCGAAAGAGGACTCAAATACCTTCGATTTGATACCTCATGGGCAACCTTATTCTTTATGTGCTAAAAGATATGGTCTTTTGAGGTTGACACAAAATTAAAAATTGATGGTAGTCCGAGGTGTTACATTATGACTCTTTTGCATTTTTAGTAAAAGTCAAGAAGTGTTATCATTATTTATATGAGATAATGGAAAGCAAATTAATATTAAAATGTAAGTATATATTTTAAAATTATTTTCCTTTTGCTTCAAGTGTGAAATAAATTCAAATTCTATTGACTTACTTTAATTAATGAAATTAACTATTTTAATAATATTGAAATTTAATTTGTGTGTCATTTTTAATGTAAAAAAAATATCGGACCATTTTAATTATTTTTAAAAAAAGAATAGATGTGATAAATCTTAAGATATGAAGGGCATTATATATCTACTTAACAGACCACGAGTGGGATTGTTCATGATTTGATAAAAAATTATTTAAATTAAAAATATAATAAATTTTATTAATTAAATAAATACTTTTTCTAATTTTATTTGATTTTAATTTTAAGTATCAATGTAACGACCTGCTCTCGTTGTTATAGAAAAGCCAACGGGGTAAATTTTTGGATCGGAAAACTTCTTGGTATTAACTTGAGAATTCCTAGCCTAGTCCAGCTTTGGACGAAATCAGAGTGAGTGAGGTCTAGGGAGATCTGGTAATGAACAAAGACCTATTTTTGAATTTGATAACATGAGTAGATAGCTAAGACGTTAAGAAACTCGTACGATTTTACGGAATCAAATTCGAACAAGTAGAACTCCCAAAACTGATCATAGCGTGAACGGGTAGTTTCTCAATGTCTTGGGATGAAGGTGTGTTGTGAAATGGGGGTTTGAAACTCAACTTTCGACTCTCTGTTTCCGTGCAAGCCGCCAGGGTGGGATGGGGTCTCCATAGCGGGCCAATCGCAACTTACGTCGGAAATAAACTCCAAAATTGTTATTATTCTGCAATTTTCGTTCTTGAGAGCTAGGAGACGAACCATGGAAAGTTCTTGACAGTTTTCCACCTCTTCTAGCACTAAAGGTAAGATTTTTACTCTCCGAATCCTTTTTTTGATCCGTAGAACGTAAAATTGTGGGTATTTATCGTTGGGGGAGGGTTTTGAATGGAATTGGATGGTGGGAAAAAGCCCTAGTTGCACCTTAGGATCATGGGTTTGGTCTTGGAATATTGGGTTTGTATAATTCGGGTAAATTAGACCTTTGATTATTGATCTTTGCATATATTAATTGTTTGTAGACCTAGAACAAACGGAAAGAATCCGGAAAGGGAAGAATCAAGTTTCATAGGAGGATTCAAGCTTGGTTTCAAGGTAAGTGATGGTTTGATTTCTTGTATGTGTGATGTATGTTAGCAATTGCTTCATTGTAATGCATTTATGTATGTGAATGTTGCACCATTGATCACACCTAATGCAAATGAGTATGAATGAATGATTGCATGCCATGAATCAACACTTGATTGTATGATTATGAGAATGCACATTGTGATTGTGATTGTGATTGTGGCTTGTTGAATGGATCGGGTGTTACGTTCCAACACACTAACTGGGATCAGATGTCACGTACCGACATACATATTAGATCGGGTGTCACGTTCCGGTACACTAATTGGGAACAGGTACTACGTTCTAGTGCACTAACAGTTTGGGCATAGGTTGCATGAGAGGACCATTGAATTGTCATAATTACTTGTTAAAGAGAATGTGGAATGGTAAGTTGTTCATGATTGATAATCGGTATATGTGTTTATATTTTGTAAATGCATGTTTACTTTGTTGTGACTGCTGGTATATGTTTCACTTACTTTGTTTATTTTCTTAAAATTCATTTTGGATTATTTAAATAGAGGGTTTTAAAATGTTGGATCAAATGTCACGTGTCGTCATTTTATTGGTATGTTTGTTATGTACAAGCGTTTGAAATACACACATATTTATTTTTGCAACTTCTTGTGATTTTGTGTCAAATATGTATAATTTTTTTAAGATTTAAGTGTTTAATAGGTATACAAGACTAAATTTAGGTGTCTAAGTGAAATATGCGGACAACTTTAAGGGGACGCGTATGACTTAAGCCGAAAAATAATTATGATTTTATGTGAAATCAAATATGTAACTATAAAATGGGACAAAAAAACATATTACAATGTGATACATATCATTTATAAATTATTAATGATTTAACTTGTAGGTAATACTATGTCAGTAGCTGACTTGATATGAATATGTTTGACCTTAAAAGTGTCACGACCCAAAAACGGACATGATGACACTTGTCTATGCCCACCAAGACAAGTCAGTCTCAACCCAACGAAAATAAATAAAATATGGAAAACTGTAAAGCAAGAACAAGACAAAGGTGGAAAACTTATTCATTCTAAATAACACCCTAAAACCTGGTTGTCACGTGTACAAGTCACTAATGAAAATACATAATTCAAAGATTAATAAAAGTCTCAGTCTTTGTTTCTCAAGTAGAACAATGCTTAAGAAAAAAGAAAAGAGGGCCCACCAGGATGATAAACAGCTACCTCTCAAATCCTTCACGAACCTCGACTATTAGGAGAACAACAAGGAGAAGATCACAGGGGTCCAAGCTCGGAACCTACACAAGTGTAGAAGTAATGGGTGAGTACCAACAACACGGTATCCAGCAAACAACCTACTAAATAAAGCAACTATCTAGAAAACGAATACCCCTTACACTCCAACCGAACCTCCTCAAACTATAACCTGTACAGAATCAGCCCAACCTAGTGATTCTACAATACACTGCTCACAGGCCCAATATTCACAGTTCAATCTTCACAATTCAACAATCAAACAAATCAAATAAGTCAATCTCAATGACAAGTAGTTCAGTCACACATAACAAGTACATCATTCACAATCCATAAGTAGGTCACGCATAAGCATCAAGTCACAATGATAAATCTCTTATCGAAACCATTTCTCATCGGCTTTATATCACATCACTAACTGGAACCATTTCTCATAGACTTTATAACACTCATCGGCAAATACCTCGGCATAATAACACTCACCGATAAAAATCTTGGCATTATAACACTCACCGGCAAAGACCTCGGCATAATAATACTCACCAAAAAAGACCTCGGTACAATGACACTCACAGGCAAAGACCTCGACATAATAACACTCACCGGCAAAGACCTCGACATTCACAATCAATGCATACAAGCAATATCACACCACATGGAAGAGACAACAAATCATACAATTCAGTCCACCATCATGCTTTCAAGCATTTCATCAATCAATCATCAAGGATCACAATAAGGCAATTCACATTATCATGTTCATCAGATAGCCTTTTTCATTTCAACCCCTTTTTTATTCATTTAGATATAACAAGTGGATAATTTAAACTCTTCACCTCATCCCCATTACTCCTAACACACAATCAACAAAAGAAGCATACGAGTTCAAGTTGAATACAAGGTTTAGGAAGACACTTGCCTTAAATCAATCAACAATCACTCCAATTGTTGATTGTTCCCCTTCCGAATCACTTTCAAAGCCTCGCAATCTATAAACAAACAAGTATTCACAATCACTTTCTGAAAACAACAACACCCATAATAATTTCCTTGAAAGATAGGCCAATCAACACAATACCCAATTTCAAAATAAGGTTTGAATCTGAAATTTAATATTTTAAAATATTAGTCAAGGCTTTAGGAACTCATTAGGGAAAATCATTTCGAAATAGGACTTAAAATAAGTTCACAAACTCAATTTAAGTTCACAAACTCAATTTTAGTTAAGAACTTGGTTTCTTGAAAAACCTCATCATTCACCAATCAAAACCTCATATTTTGATGTTAAAACTCATAATTAATCAATGGAAAATGAAGGTTTAGAATTAAGAACACTTACCTAACTGATCTATTACAAAAAAATCCTTTCAAAATTCGCCACCAAGGGTTCTCCAAGTTTAAAAATGGTGAAATGGGGCTTAAACCCCGAAATTTACAGCAAAATTCCTCTCAAGTATTGCTTCGCTTAAGTGAATCCCACTAAAAACATGGGCTTCACTTTTGCGATCAAGTCTTCACTTAAGAAAATGTTGCTTAAGCGATGGCTTCTTCGCAAATGAGAAGGTCAACAAGGGTTTCCCTTCGCAACAGAGAACCAAGCCTCGCTGAAAGGAGCCTCGCAAAAGCGAGCCAAGTCTCGAAAGGACCCTTAGGATTCGTTCAAAACCCTGTACACACAAACCACATATGTAAATTGATTATACTTGATGTTTCAAACTCAATGGAAATGTCAAAAAATGAATCTGAGGTCTCGTTGACTCGACATCCGTGAAAACCACAAGAAACTAACTCACGCCTTAAAAGGCTAAAACAAGATCGGGAGTTCTCAAAGATCAACCAAGACCTCACCTAGACCTAAAATCAATTCTCAAATCCAATGGAACTCTCGGAATTCCAATCTGAGCATCTGAACTCTAAATGTTGATCAGTGTGTCACAACCCAGACCGTCGTGATTGGCACCCACACTAACCCTCCGATGGGAGATCCAAAACTACAGCCAAACTACTCAACTTAACCCAAGTACTACACATTTAAAGCTACAGAAGCAAGTTTAAATAACTATATAATTAATACGGAGTTCCCATAAACTTCGAAAGTTCAACTAAAATCTAACATCTAATTTAGAAATATCCCTAGAACCTGAAAGTCATTGTACCAAAACACTACTAACGACAAGTCTAAGAACAAGGGGTACAATCCCAAAACTAAACAAACACCTTAAACAAATAGTCTGAGTCCGAAAAGAGTAGACTTAAACAAGAGAGATCCATTGCAGCCTGAAAGAACTAGCTCACCCTTGAATCCGGTCACGCTCAATAGTCACGTAACTGAGGTCTATCAATAGCCGCTTGAAAAAGCCATGTACTCAACAAAGAAAGAGCAAGTGCAATATGAGTACACAACCACCGTGTACTGGTAGGATCAAGCGGCTATCCTAATAAGTGCAACATAAGCAAGTAATTACAACATCATAAATTGGCATATATCGAACATATACAATATCAGTTATCTTATCAGAAAACATGCTCAATTCCACATTATCAATAGCAGGAAGATATAAAAACATCAATCACAAGTCAATGGTCCTCTCATGGGACCCACACCTAAAGTGTTAGTGTACCAGTACATGGTACCTGATCCAATGTTTATGCCGAAACGTGGCAACCGATCCCATATTTATGCCAGAACGTAGCAACTGATCCCATATTTATGTCGGAACGTGGCAATCAATCCCATATTTATGCCAGAACGTGGCAATCGATCCCATATTTATGCCAGAACGTGGCAACCGATTCTATATTTAGGCCGAAATGTGGCAACCAATCCAAGTTAGTGTGTCGGAACGCAACACCCGATCCATTCAACAAGCCACAATCACAATCACAAGTATATTCTCAAATCATACAATCAAGTCATGATTCATGGCATTCATCATTCTTCTATCCTCATTTACAATTAGTGTGATCAATAATGCAACATTCGCATACATACATATATTATAATGAAGCAAGAACAAACATACATCACAGAACATGAAATTACAACCATCACCTACCTCGAATCCAAGCTTGAATCTTCTAAGGTACTTGAATCTTCTCTTTCCAGATTCTCTCCACTTGTTCTAGGTCTACAACAATTAATATATGCAAGGATCAACAATCAAAGGTCTGATTATCTGGATTATAACAAACCAATAACCCAAGACCAAACTCATGATCCCAATATCCCAAATTATGGCTTTTTCCACCATAATTTCCAAATCAAAACCTTCCCCCATTGATAATTACCCATTAATTTACATTCTACGAATCGAATAACATATTCGAGGAGTGAAAACCTTACCTTTAGCCTCAAGAATGGTGAAAAACGGTCAAGAACTCGCCTAGGGTCATCTCCTAGCTCTCAAAGGCAAAAAGTACAGAATAAAATGTTTTTGGGGTTTTATTTCCTACTTAAGTCACGTCTGTCCAACCACAACGGTACTCACCCTGCTACAGCGTCCCCGCCCTGGTGGCACAAATTCCCACCATAGCGGCTTGCACGAAACAATGAGCAAATTCAATAATTCCAATACCCTCATTTCACAACACACCTTCAACCAACGACACTCATAAACTACCCGTTCACACTAAGATCAGTTTTGGGAGTTCTACTCATCTGAATTCAATTTCGTAAAGTCATACGAATTCCTTAACGTCTTAGCTATCTACTCATATGATCAAATTCAGAATTGGACCTCCCATTTGCTACCAGATTCCCCTAGACCTCACTGACTCTGATTTCATCCAAATCTGGACTAGGTTGGGAAATTTTAAGTTACTACCAAAAAGTTTTCTAACCCCAATTATTTCCCCATTGGCTTTTCCCTAACGACGAAATCAAGTCGTTGCAATAGATACCAATTTACCCGTCACTCGTCTCCAAGTGATCAACTAGGAAAGACTGGTTAAGTACCTGACTCGCTGAACAACTGGAGATACTTGTCTTGCATGTCCTTAGCTTACGGACATAGCAATTAAGAATTGCAATCGGTTCTTCCTTATACAGAAGGTCTTGTTTAACAAAACTGAGTCTCACATTATGATATAATCTCCGTCCCCAAACTAATAAATTGAAAACCTACACATCCTCATATGCAATGCCTCAATGAAGTCATCACAATACTCGAGTGATAATTATTGTTGTATGTACACTTAACTAACAACAAAGCTATTCCCAATAACCACCAAAGTTGATCGTACACATGTTTACAACATGTTATCAAGGACTTTGACATAAACATCAGGACAAATCCTTTCTCACATAGCCATGATAAAATTTTAAACCAATACTCGCTACAATTAGAGGTGGACCTGAACCAACCAACACACACTCATAATACTCAAATAATCATAGTTCTTATCAACATCTCCTTCTCACAACATAAATTTCCATGAGCTTAAGTTATAAAAATTTGATCTTTAGACATCAAATACTCATCGAGGGATATGTCCAAGCATACAAACCCTCCAGTAACACTATCGAAGTGTTAGATTTAGTAATTGTAGATTACCTCTTAAGAACAGTAGAATTGGACCCAATGATCCCCACATTCCACCACACATAGTCGATACATGACCTTGGCGACTAGATGAATATTAAGATTATCGGACACCAATAAATACACATGGTAGCTCTTCTATAAACTCTCATAAGCAAGGTGGTACATGTAAAACCACTGAAATACTTAGACAACTCCAAGACAACACCACATAAGTCATCTGAAATAACCATGTCTTCCCAAATCATCCCACTCAACCAAGAGAACATCGCAGGATCGGTACACCTGATCCACCCACAAATGAAAACACACGTGAGCATAGCTAGTATATCATATTCACAACCATGTACAAAATGAAATAGATGGTCACATAAGAAATTATTGGATAACACAAAAGGTTTTCCTCTGAAGAGTCGATACCAGCTATTTCCATTCACTTGACTCCACATACTCTTCACATCCTTTTACTGAAGCCCACACTCTCAATACTAACAACCATCATAACCACTCCGACCATTTACCTTACTCTAAACCAACACTTTTTAGTTGAAAACCTTTCTTAGGTACTTTAACAATCGACAGTAATCAAATTTACGACTCAACCTAGGTGTAAGTCCTTTCAAATGCTCAATACATGATACAATTGATCATTCCTCACCTTGTAAATTCATACCTTGACAAAATATATCACCACGAATGAAGACATTCAATGAAAAATCTGAATTGTAAATTCAACTGTATAACACAATCCCCTTATCTATCAATATAAGCTTATACCTCGAAGATGTTTATGAATTCATGGATCTTCGTTTATCATGGATCGCATCTCCATCGATATCACAATATTTTTCGCTAACAATTCAATCGTACTCATTACCAAACTCACAACAAAATGAAGCACTATCATCACACTCGATCTAATGTATGTACCCTCCTTTCTCACGTTTTTTCCAATAGTTTTTAACCCATCTGATAGACTTGTGACACTATTACCATAGTCACAGCAAAAGGAATGAAATCACGCGTCTCTGACCCCAATTATCTACCACTCTGAAGATATCTCTTTAGCCTTTGCAATCAAATAAAATATTCTTGCTCTCGCCTCTCTCTAAAGGTTGTACTACATTCTACTATATTTTCCTGCTTTATAACTCTAGCTCTTTAGAATTCTATTCGAGTGGCGTCCCACCATTTCTTAAAACTTTTCATACAACCACATTACTCACAAAATATTAGAAAACCACAACCTTAGATACTCGCAAGTCGTAATTACTATACACTATATTCACTTAACCAACAATCTTATTATATAGTTGCATCCCATCACGAACCCTTACTACCATCATGCTCGGTTAGCCCTGGCTATCACTACAAAGTCAACCTTTTCATCGACATGACACCTAAAACTCAGGTATACCCATCAAATTCAAAGGACTAACCCAATTTTATACGCACTTTGTTACTAAATACTTCGATTTCCTTCACCCAGTATACTCAGTGGAACTTTCTTTATCCATAAGCTTGTCATTATGATATCAATACACTCTTTTATGGCTTAAGATAAAATCACGGGTCCTCGTATACCCTTCTTCTTCTTAACAAGCAAGACAGGAGCACCCACAGGGAAACACTAGGACGATGAAACCTTTATCAAGAAGCTCTTGGATTTTGAGCTTTAAGCTCAATCAATTCTACCAGAGTCATGCGATAAAGAGGAATGGAGATGGGGCGAGTGCAAGTATCCAAGTCAATGCAGAAGTCTATATCTCTATCCGGAGGCATACCAGGCAAATCAGTAGGAAACACTTCTCTAAATTCTGACACCACATGAATAGACTCAATAAAGGGAGACTCAACCTCAACATCCCGAATATGTGCCAATTACACCAAACAATCCTGCCCCACCAGTTTTCTACCCCGTATGAAAGATATGACCTTAGCTGACTTAGGCTTGTACCCCTTCCCACTCTAACCTTTCCCTACCCGGGATCTCTAAAGTTACCGACTTAGTATTACCATTAAGCACAACATAATAGGGGAACAACCAAGTCATGCCTAAGATTATATTAAGTCAGTCATATCCCGCATAACCAAATCAACCCAAATCTGAAAATCCATAAACACAACAGGACAACACGATATACATGGGTGACTATGACTGACTCTTCAACTGTGGTAGAAACATGGATGGGGGCATCAAGTATATCACAAATCATATCAAATTCTGAGGCAAATCGCAAGACACATAAGAATAAGTAGAACCTGGATCAACAACATATTAGCCATCCGGTCACAAATAATAATAATACTTGTGATCACTGCATCAGACCCTCAACCTCGGCCTTTCCCAGAAAAGCATAAAACTGAGCCATGTCATCTTGACGGGCAACCTTCTTGCCTGGCTACACTACTCCTCTACCTGCATTACCATTTCCTCGGCCTCCACGGCCTCGCTGATTTCCTTCTCATATGCCCAGGTTCTCCACAATGTTAACACACTTAATAACTTAACCCAGTAAACATCTTTGTCATTGGAGCAGTCGTATCCTGACCCTTCTTGATATACAATCAATACATGAAATCATAGTATAACTTCTAACCTCAATTGGCATAACTTAATTTCATCATTCGCTAAACAATCCATACATGGTATGACAACAATACTAAATGCATCTTCCCAAGTAATGGTGTTCATTATCTAATTGTCCCTTACCAAAACTTTTTAATTGTTGTCACCTATAAACTTGAATCTTCAAACCTGACCTTAATCCCTTCACAAGCGTTAATAGTAGCTAGCGAACCCCACAAAACTCCTAAGTCCAGTAATAGAACTAGGTCAGACCCAATTCCTGATTGCTTCAATCTTTTGGGGATCTACCATTACC
Organism: Solanum acaule; assembly: GCA_036250505.1. Lineage (NCBI taxonomy): Eukaryota > Viridiplantae > Streptophyta > Magnoliopsida > Solanales > Solanaceae > Solanum > Solanum acaule. The sequence continues at coordinate 13,686 of JAJOOR010017458.1, forward strand.
CCTTCCCTTGAAACTACATGCCTCAAAAAGGCAACCGAAATCAACCAAAACTCACACTTAAAAATTTTGCATACCACTTTTGTTTCCCAAGAACACCCAGAATAATACGAAGATGGTCGAAATGATCTTCCTTGCTTTTCGAATAAACCAAAATGTCATCAATAAATACTATAACAACGAATCGAGAAATGGTTTGAACATGCCATTCATCAAACTCACGAAAGTTTTTGGCCCATTTGTCAACCCAAACGACATAACTAGAAACTCATAATGCCCATAACAGGTTCTAAACGTCGTCTTGGGCACATCCTCAGGCCTAATTTTTAATTGATGGTAACCAGACCTTAAATCAATCTTAGAGAAAATTGATGCGCCCTGCAATTGGTCAAATCATCTATCCAAGGCAGTGGATACTTGTTCCGAATGGTGACCCTATTCAATTGACGATAGTCTATACACATTCTCTCTTGCTAGTGATGGTGTTACCATTTTTGTTGCTCTAGTTCGGATCATAGAGTGAAGGAGGAAAGATACTAACTTGTATCACCCAGATACCAATTAGATTCAAGTCATAGCACGAAGGAGTAGAAAGAAGTGAGTTTTTCCTAAAGTCCTATAGCCTCTTGAAAAAAAGTACGGACGTCTTCGTACCGTTCCGCAAGACTCTACTAGACTCGTTTTGGTACAATGAAATCAAAGAACCTAGGGCTCTGATACCAACTTTGTCACGACCCAAACCATCGTGATTGGCACCCATACTAACCCTTTGGAGGGAGAACTAAAACTACAGCCAAACTACTCAACTTAACCCAAGTACTACACATTTAAAGCTACGGAAGAAGGTTTAAATAACTATATAATTAATACGGAGTCCCCATAAACTCTGAAAGTTCAACTAACATCTAACAACTAATTAGAAAATACCCCTAGAACCTGAAAGGAATTGTACCAAAACTCTACTAACGACAAGTCTAAGAACAAGAGGTACAACCCCGAAACTAAACAAACACCTTAAACAAATAGTCTGAGTCTGAAAAGAGTGGACTTAAACAAGAGAGATCCATGGCAGCCTGAAAGAACCGGCTCACCCTTGAATCCGGTCATGCTCAATAGTCACCTAGCTAAGGTCTATCAATAGTCACCTGAAAAAGCCATGTATTCAACAAAGAAAGAGTAAGTGCAGTATCGGTACATAACCACCGTGTACTGGTAGGATCACACGGCTATCCCAATAAGTTCAACATAAGCAAGTAATTACAACATCATAAACATGCATATACCGAACATATACAATATCAATCATCTTATCAGGAAACATACTCAATTCCACATTATCAATATCAGGTAGATACGAAAACATCAATCACAAGTCAATGGTCCTCTCATGGAACCCATACCCAAACTGTTAGTGTACCGGTACATGGTATCCGATCCAATGTTTATGCCAGAACATGGCAATCGATCCCATATTTATGTCGAAACATGGCAATCGATCCCATATTTATGTCAAAACGTGGCAATCGATCCCATATTCATGCCGGAACGTGGCGATAGATCTCATATTTATGCCGGAACGTGGCAACCGATCCAAGTTAGTGTGTCGGAACGCAACACCCGATCAATTCAACAAGCGACAATCACAATCACAAGTATATTCTCAAATCATACAATCAAGTCATGATTTATGACATTCATCATTTTTTTATCCTCATTTACAATTAGTGTGATAAATAATGCAACATTCGCATACATACATGTATTATAATGAAGCAAGAACAAACATACATCACACAACATGAAATCACAACCATCACCTACCTCGAATCCAAGTTTGAATCCCCTAAGGCACTTGAATCTTCCCTTACCGGATTCTTTCCTCTTGCTCTAGGTCTACAACAATTAATATACGCAAAGATCAACAATCAAAGGTCTAATTATCCAGATTATAACAAACCCAATAACCCAAGACCAAACTCATGATCCCAATATCCCAAATTAGGGTTTTTTCCACCATAATTTCTAGATCAAAAATTTCCCCCATCGATAATTACCCATGAATTTACATTCTAAAGATCAAATAACGGATTCGGGGAGTGAAAACCTTACCTTTAGCCTCAAGAATAGTGAAAAATGGTTAAGAACTCGCCTGGGGTAGTCTCGTAGCTCTCAAAGTCAAAAACTATAGAATAAAACATTTTTGGGGTTTTATTTCTGACTTAAGTCGCGTCTGTCCCGCCACAGCGGTACTCACCCCGCTACAACGACCCCGCCCTGGCGGCACAAATTCCAGCCATAGCGGCTTGCACGGAACAATGAGCAAATTCAATAATTCCAGTACTCTCATTTCACAACACACCTTCAATCAACGACACTAAGAAACTACCCGTTCACGCTAAGATCAGTTTCGGGAGTTCTACTCACCCGAATTCAATTCCATAAAGTTGTATGAATTCCTTAACGCCTTAGCTATCTACTCATATGATCAAATTCACAATTGTACCTCCCATTTCCTACCAGATTTCCCTAGACCTCACTGATTCCGATTTCGTCCAAATCTGGACTAGGTTAGGAAATTTTAAGTTACTACCAAAAAGTTTTCTGACCCCAATTATTTTCCCATTGTCTTTTCCCTAACGATAGAATCAGGTCGTTACACAACGTCAACCCAAATGCTAAATTTCCACAATTTCACAACTTAGGACCTCAAATCTTCAAAAAGGCTCGAAAACTGAAACCAAAAACTCTCATAGCTCAGATTTCACATCCTGGAATTGATGGAATCGACATAATTCCATACCAACACTCAAAACTTCAAAAGACCCCAAAAATCACTATCTTAACAACTTAGCCTTTCAAACTCAAAACTTACCAAATTCTCATCTTTTAATTCATAGTTCAAAACAAACTTTTTAAAACTCAATCATAGGAGACTGGGGTCAATCATGAGAGGGACAAATGGTAATTTCCATGTAAAATAAAAATGACTGACCAGGTCATTACAGAAAGTTGACGGGAAACCTATAATTTCTTTGGAGAAGCAGGCAACAGAAGCACACATGTTGGCGATGTGTTGCTTGCTTACTCCCTTTTATACGCAAACTATACCATATATTTAAAATTATAACATTCAAAATTGTATTTTTAATTAGGGATAGAAAATGCAGCGGAACAGAACGATTGTGGGGCAAATCCGTATAAATTCACAAAGACTCCAACTCACCCCGCTTCGCATAACAAAATAATCTATTTTCAATCGGTCTGCTTCTCTCCGCATATTTTCTTTTCATTTTCACAAACTAGTATTAAACTCCACTTTTTTTTTACTCTTTTCATTTTGTTATTTTTATCTTTCTTTTTTGCTTGTCAATTTCTCTTATCGTTTTATTAATCTTATGTTTATCACAACTATATTTATACAATTTGTGTAAATTATAAATGAAGGTACTTATGAAGCTAAAAAAAAATCTATTCCTCTTCTTGTAACAGAAAGACATGAGGAACTAAAAAAGAAAATTCACCATCTTGAATTTTACTTGTTGTCGGTTATGAAGCATAAGTTGGGAAGGGAGAAAAAATTAAAATTGTCTATTGATTTCTACTAAGCCTGTACTGTATGTTCATATCTCAATTTATGTGGTATAAATGAAACTTGGAGAGCCAGCCAAACATTTTATATATTTTTAAACAAATTAAGTAGTTAATTATTGTTATAGTATTTTTTATGTTACTTTCAAATCATATATATTACTTTCTCTATTCAAATTTATGTGGCACAAAAACATTTGGAGAGTCAATTAAATTGTATATATGATTTCGAAATATTTGATTTATTAACTATTACTCCCTCTGTCTCAATTTATGTAACTTACTTTCATTTTTAGTCAGTCCCAAAAAGAGAGACACATTTCTATATTAAGTAATAATTTAACTATAAAATGTTTATTTTACCCTGAAATAATTTACAGCCACACAAATTTTTATCATTCATTTCGGACCACAAGTTTTAAAAGTTTTCCTTTCTATCTTAAACTATGTGCCGAATCAAACTACCTCACATAAAATGGGACGGAGATAGTATGATTTATAGTACTTTTTACATAATTATTAAATAATAAATGTTATTTCTTTTGTCTCAACATACATGATATTGATGGAATTTTAAGAATCGAATAAATTGTTTATATTATTTTTAAATATTTAGTAATAAACCCTATTGAAATAACTTAAATTTTATTAGTTAATTGTTTTATTTAAACACAATTTTAAAAAAAAAAAACAAAAATAACTACAGTATTACTATTAATATTGAATGCCACATGTGATGGGACTTGTGGGGTCTATGTAATCTCAGTAACTTTTTTGTCTTTTTAGGCATAGAAAAGGACTCAAATATTCAGTGTATTTATCAAAGTGCATAAGTCGATTTATTGTAAAAAGGTACAAAAAGAAGGGATAAATGAGACTTTAAAAAAGTACAACAACCAAATATATTATCAACATAAAGACATAATGAGAATTAGAGAAAAAATTGCTAAACCACACAATTTTTAAAGCAAATTGTATAAACCAGCATAATAAAATGTAGAATTATTTACTTAGTAAATAACTAAATTATCCTCGAATAAAATGTTAATGGCTAGAAGCACACATGTCGTCCAACAATTGTATGTTTCTAACCATATATATATAGTATTAATTAATATTAATTAGTACCATTTAAATCTTTTCAGTTAAATAAATATTGCATAAAAAGAAAAAACTATTTCAAGTAAATGAGCAAAATCTAATAAGTTGTAAAATTGTTGAAGATTATTAGTCCGTAAATTTTAGAAAGTGAAAATTCTAGAAAGTTATTTATTTCAAAATTTGAATGAAGGAAATCCGTAATCCACTCCATATCTGCACTAGATTCTTTTAAATAAAATGTAATTTTCTCCTCTCCACACCCACATAGAATATTGTTTTGAAAATGTTGAAGTTACAAAATTTATTCAGAAAATGATGACATTATTAAATGACACTCTTACTCCTTTTGTCTCTCAGTATATGTCACCGCGCGTTGCGCGGATATTTTAAAATGTTATAATGTTTTTAATTAAAATTGACTAATAAGATTTAATATGAATTTTGTATTGTATATTTTTAAAATAATGATACAAATTATTAACTTATTTATTAGAGAATATTAAATTACTATTAATACACAACTTAATTTTTATAAAATTAAAATATTATTCCTATAATTTGATCATGTATATTAATCCTTTACTTTTATAATATACTGTGTTGAAATTTACATAAGGATAATATTAATAAGTTTACTATTTTACACTGATCATTATATGTTTTTATATGTTGTCCTACTATTTTTTTAAATTATGTTTACATGAAATAGTATTATTTCCATGTTCGCAAGTTTTTAATTCTAAATTTTCACATGAAATGATTAATATCATATATTAAAAGACATTCTGATACACTTTACATATGTTCTATTCAAAATCAAAAAAATCAAAAAAATATTTAATATTTTAAATCCAGCTAAAATTATAATAGATAAATTAAAATAGAGTGAGTAATAAATAATTTAATATTAAGTAAAAGCATGAACATAAAAAGTATGACATAAATTTTATTATAGTCATATAATAAAGCATGCGAATTTTTGAGATTATAGGATCTTGTCATTTTTGTCGAAATTCGTATAACTTTCAATTTAATTAAGTTTGAACTTCGCAAAGACTTCCACCACTATTACACGGTTCTGTACATTTTATTTTCAGAAGTTTTAATTAAAATTCAAAATTTATCAATTTAAAATTAATAATTTTTATTATTTTAAAAAGCAATTTGTTTTGTATAATTTTAATGGGCTATTTGTGGTTATTGCCACTTGGCTTTAAGAGAAGCTTTTTTCCTCTCCTTTTAATTTTTTGATTTTAATGATAGATGATTTTTTTATAGTGTTGATATGTGAAAATTTTTTATATATTTTTCTATTATATATAGATAGACACAATTTTATTTTTTTTAATAATGTGGGAAAAAAGTCTATGAGAACATTCACACAGATATACTTCTCCATTCACTTTTGTTGGTAAACTATATTGATAATAAATATTTATTTTTACTTATTTAATTAAAATACACTTAAGAGATAATTTATCACTTTATACATATTTCATTCTTTTTATTAAATATTATTATTCAGTTTATAATGAATGAGATGACTTATGATAATTAAAGATGATACTATAATAAATTTGTCATTTTAATTTATGTAGCAGTGTTTTTATTGACACAAAATTAAGAGAAAAAAGAACTTCCATTGATTAGGATTGCTTAAATGGATATGCATGAAATATAATAAGAATTTTTCAAGTTTTACGTTGTACTGTATCTTTGATAATTAGAGCAACTTATAATGTTTGAAATGCCAAACAATGTACATTTATAAGTGAAAGATTTGAAACAAATATACATCTTTTTAAAAAAGAATAATTAAAAGAAAAACTCATTTTATCATAACAAATACAAAATATATCATTTTATCATGAACAATTATGAGAAGTAGGAAGTGTATGATATTTATCGTGTATCAACTTAATGTAACATTCAAGTGATTTAGTTTGATTGTCTTTCAATAATGAAAGTGGGAATCTGGACCTTTACCATTCTCTACATTCATCACCTCGTTTATTCGATTTTACACAAATTAAATATATAAATTTTAATCTAAAAAATAAAACTAAAAAGTTATACCTTTGAATTTTTTTCGGCTACTTCATCCGAAAATGCTTTCTTTATGCTTCCTCTTGTAACGACCTGGTTCCATCGTTAGGCAAGCCAATGAGGAAAGAATTGGGGTCAGAAATTTTTTGGTAGTAACTTGGAATTTCCTAACCTAGTCCAGTTTTGGACGAAATCGGAGTCAGTGAGGTCTAGAGAAATCTGGTAACAAATGAGAGATCTAATTATGAATTTGATCACATGAGTAGATAGCTAGGACGTTAAGGAACCCGTAAGACTTTACAGAATTGAATTCGGGTGAGTAGAATTCCCGAAACTGATCTTAGCATGAACGAATATTTTCTAAGTGTCATGGGTTGAAGGTGTGTTGTGAAATGGGGGTTTGAAGCTCTGAATTTAACTCTCTGTCTTCGTGCAAGCCGCCAGGGCAGGTGATACGCTCAAATTACACCTCCTTACAGAAGTGTAAGTGATCGTTATCAAGTAAAGAACCCAACTTGTAGGTTGGGGTCGATCCCACGAGGAATATGGTCTAGACTTAAGTTCAACTCACGATTATATTCGTTTAGTCAATGTATTTCCGAAACAAATAATTAAAGGGGGGGGGGTGGATTTGTGAAACAAATGCTGAAAATTAGGTGAGTAGTCAAAGAGCAAGATTCAAACTTTTGTTGTTTATCAAGATGAGAGAGAAACTAGGGCGTACGTGTTCCCCATAAGCTCATAACTCCTTAATCCTAGTAATAGTAATCAGTTCCTAGTGTATTACATGCAAAGTGATAAGTTAGGTATCTCTATATCCTTGGTCCGGCATAGAGAGAATTCACCATGCACCTTGGTCCGACTACGTGTGTATAATTTACTAACCCTTATTTACCTCATATTAGACATCACATCGATGTATGGCTTAGTTTTCACCCTCACACCAATCGACATTAGACTATTATATAGTATCACACTAAATCTATGTTGATAATTCTTTTCTTATTAACTACCTCCTTGGTTCGGCAAGTAGCAACAAGGCGAGTTTTAACGGTGGCCAACGTTAGAAAGACTGCTAGACGAAAGAATTATCAATGCATGCAAAAACACTATTCAAGAATTACTTAGTTACTATTCATACTTTGTTAATCGCTCATGGTTCCCACAACCCTAGTTGTGGATTTAGTTACCCATAGTAGCAAGAACACAATTTATATTTGTAGAAGAAGAATTCATGAACTTAGTAATGAGAAGAAGAAACCCAGAATCTCAACTTGAATTGCAAAGTAAAAATCGTCAAAACGTGCTTAGGAAATTAATAATTGCTAAATTTGCAAGTTAATCTCCGAAGCCAAAATACAAGAACAAAGTAACAATGTCTAACCCCCAAAAACGAGGTTTACATGCCCTATACATAGAAAAACAAGTTCCAACTAAAAAGGAAATGAACTAAGGAAATAATATTTTAGGGTGCGGTTTCGATCTACGACACTGACCTACGGACCGTGGATTGACCTACGGTCCGTAGGTTCCTTCCGTGGTTTAGGACTTAGGCAAATTGTCCAACTTCAAAATCTTAATCTATGACACAATCGACGGATCAACAGTACGGACTGTGATTCAATCCGTAGCTCCATACTTAGAATCTTCAAAATCAGGTACTAGAACCCCCTCGCTGACGCATTTGACTGACTTGCAGAACGACTCGTAGGTCGACCTACGGTCTGTCGTTTGAGTTCGCGATTCCACACTTGGTCAATAATTCCTTGATTTCTTCTTCATGCATTGCCTGCCCATCTACGATCACTACCTACTAAACGTGAATAGACCTATGGTTCGTCAATCACTTCCGTAAATGCCTTTTTCTGCACAATTCTTCAATTGTGTCGCATACTTCCTTGTCCAAACTTATTTCCTACAAACATGATAAAAAAATACATTAATACCAATACAAAATAGCCCTAGACACACACAACTCTCAAGTGAAATGTATTAAAAATACCGTAAACTCACGGTATATCAGCGGGGCCACTGTAGCGGGATGAGGTCCTCCACAGTGGGAAAGACACGACTTAAGTCGGAAATAAACCCCAAAAAGTTATTATTCTACAAGTTTAGTTCTTGAGAGCTAAGGGATGACCCAGGGCAAGTTCTTGACAGTTTTCTACCTCTTCTAGTACTAAAGGTAAGGATTTAACTCCCCTAATCCATATTTTGATCCATAGAACGTAGTTTCTTGGGTAATTATCATTGGGGGAAGGTTTTGATCTGCAGTTAATGGTGGAAAAAGCCCTAATTTGGGTATTGGGATTTTAGGTTGGCCTAAGGTTGATAATGTTGATTATAATCCGAGTAATTAGGCCTCGTTTATTGATCATTGCGTTAATTGTACGTTTTTAGACCACGAACAAGTGGAAAGAATCTGAAAAGGGAAGGATCAAGTATCTTAGGAGGATTCAAGCTTGGTTTCGAGGTAGGTGATGGTTTGATTTCATTTTTGCATGATGTATGTATGTGAATGTAGCAATATTGATCAAACCTAATGGAAATGAGTATGAATGAATGATTGTATGCCATGAATCAACTACATTAGTATGAATGAATGATTGTATTCCATGAATCAACACTTGATTGTATGATTATGAGAATGTACATTGTGACTGTGATAGTGGTATGTTGAATGGATTGGGTATCACATTCTGACACACTAACTGGGATCGATGTCACGTACCGACATACATATTGGATCGGATGTCACGTTCTAACACACTAACTGGGATCGAATGTCACGTTTTAACACACTAACTGGGATCGGATGTCACGTACTGACATACCTATTGGAACGGGTGTCACAATCTGACACACTAACTTAGATTGGGTGTAACGATCCGGCACACTAACAGTTTGAGTATGGATTTGTAACGACCCGAAAGACTAGTAAGTGAAACTAAAGCCAAACGTGTGGGTTAATGTCAAGGGTTAAGGAGTGTAGTGGTTAAATGTTAAGGTACGTGCTAGACCCTGTAGTTTAGAAGGCCTTCTAAGGTTTGGTTAAGGGGTGCAAGGGCAAGGCCTAAGCCAAAGGCCAAGACTGCCCAACCTTGGCCAAGCACTGCCCAAGGTTCACAAGCCACTTCACGACCAGTGGTCTTGACCACAGTTCATGGAAGTGCTCGTGAAGATGACTTAGCTTGGTGGGAGGCAAGGCCTTAAGGCCAAGCTATTGCCCCAAGTCCATGAGCCACTTTACGACCCGTGGTTTTGACCACGGTCCGTGGAAGTGCTCGTAAAGATGCCTTAGAACATGGGAGGCTTGGCAAGATGGGGGCTATTGGTCAAGGGACCGCGGGCACCACCACAAACCGTGGTCCCCTTGACGGTCCGTCCAAGTGGCCGTGGTCATTGGACGAGGTTGCCTAGTTGAGGGCCTTTTTGGTAATTTCCTAATTAATTAGGTAATTAATGGGGGCATTTTTAAATGTTTTATATCACTTATATAAATAGTTTTAAGTCTTTAAACACCTATTTACTACATTATTTCTATATACTCAAATCAAAACCCCAAAGTTCTTCCCCTTCAAATATTTCTCTCTAGAAGACTCCATTGAAGAGCAAGGTCAGGATCAAGCTAGGGGTTCAAGAACAAGTCTTTCTTATACGATTTCTTGAGGAAATCAACCTAAGGTATGGATGTTTTTAATTCTTGGGTAGCTATCACCCAAGAACCCCCTTCAAAGTATGTTTTCAAATCCCCCAAACCTAGGTTTTTCAATCTAGTCATGGGTCTCCTTCCAAAACGAATTCAATTGTTTAATTATGGTTTATTATGATTGATTATGATGATTTATGATTGTATTAATGGATTATTGTTGGGTTTTGATGAAAATCTCCCTTGGACCCATGATTTCCCCTTCTTCCTAAATTGAGAACTAAGGTGTGACTTGATTGATCATAGAAGCTTGACAATTGATTATGTTTGTGTTTATTAAGTTGTTGAATCATGAAATTTCCCTATCTAATTTGGTAATTCTATAAGTTAGGGTTGATCTTGATTCTTAACCTTGAAGGGCAAATTGAGGGTTTAGATGAGAACCTCTAAGATTGATGAACTTCTTGGCAAATTGCCTTAGATTAGATCACCTAGACATGAATTTCTTATTAATGAATCTTGTAGACATGAACTAACTTGATTAGGTCTTATATGATGGATCATGGTTGAATGTAGCATTGAGATTTAGTTTACTTGATGCTATGTGTATATAATTGAGCAAGAAGGAAACATGTGGCTAGTTTACCTTGAGAATTAGGTATACATGATGATCATGTGAGGCATTGCTTGAGAATAAGGATTGTAACATGAAGATGACTCATAGGTCTTTAATGGTAAAAGCTAATATGAATAAGTTAAGGATGTTTAGGCTTAAAGAAGGAAGCTATTATGTATGTTGAATAGCATATGGAATTATCCTGAAAAGACTTCACCCACATGACCTATAATATGATCATATGAGTTTATGCATGAAGTGAATGGATTACTCAAGTCATGGTTGTATCTATGTTCCATGTGTTGAATGCTAGATGTATTGACTCAATGTGACCTTTGAATGCAAGATATTAGGTGTATACATGGTTATGTTATTATGTGTATGTTTATGAATGCTTTGAGAATAAAGTATCTATTTTGATAATGATGTTGTTGTGTCATTGGAAGGACAAACACACACACACACTCCATGAATGATTATGATTAGGATGTATCTATGGTGTCAATTGAAAGGCTAGTTCTCATATGCACCTTTATATACTATTATGCATGAAATGTACATGATCATGTTGATCCGCTTGAAAGGTGGAGGTGTTTAATTATTGTGTATATTGTGGTATTGATTCAAGATTTTTCTTTCCTATACCCCTACACATGACTATGTACGATATGATATGACTATGTACGATATGTTATGACTATGGTAGTATTGTTGTGTTGAATGAAAGGTTATTCTCATGAAACACTACGAATATAATGTGAAAGGTTTACTCACATGTTAACGATTCTAAGGTTGAAAGGACATTCTTACCCTAATGAATCTTGAGCTATTATGATGTATGTTGGTTTGAGTGCCTAGTGCATTCTTTCATAAACCTAAACTTAAGTAAAGACTTAATGTGACTTCTAAAGGGAATTATGCTTAGCATCGAGCGGATATGAGTATGAGATGGGTTCCTTCACGCTAGTAGTTGGGTTCACATTACGGTGTCTCATGAGATGGAAGCCTCCACGTTAGTAGTGAGGGTTTCTAGTAGCAATCTTCATATCTCATAACTGCGTGCCCACGTAGGTTTTTAGCTAGTGGATCCACCTAAGAGCTAATATGTACGTTCTACCTTAGGCAAGTAGAACACCTCTTTTCGGTGTGGGGGTAGAACACCGGATTCCATATAGCTCATATGGTCTATGTCGGTTAAGGCTATTATCCCTATATGATACGAATACGAGCTATGATAAGAACATGGACTTTAACTATGACTTCTTACGAGGTACTACTTAGTATGAGTGGGGGAATGGGACTTCACTTATACATTGCACAAGTGGACTTTAAGAGGGGTTATGGTTAAGTTCTCTTATGTTATGAAGACTTATGGATTATGTATGTATGATAAATATGGATGTTAATGTTGACTTTACTTGTTACAAGTTATGAACATGAATAACTCCTTACTTATGTATGTTGGCTATGGATGAGGCAAAAGTAAGATATGTATGTTGTTGGTGACCTAAATATGATACTTAGCATTTTGTAGGGTTATGAGATCTTAACTTTGCATTGCACTAGTACGACTTTGGGTTGCTTATTTTTTTGTATGAACTTATGTTATGTATGATCATGGTGGCCTAAAAGTGAGACTTAGTGTAGATAGGATTATGGGATCCTATCTATGCATTGCACAAGTGTAGCTTAGGGTTGCTTATGTGATAGTTCTATTATGATGATATGATCTTGGTATGTACTTGTGCATGTGAATTATGTCTTGTGAAGATTGGAGTATGCATTATGTTGCGTTGGAGACTATGCTTGTAATTATGATGATATCCTTTATGTTATGATGAATTGTGCATGGTTTGTTTTATGAGCTACATTCTCCAACTATTTCAAAGATGATGTTCAAAGTTGCATAGCATGGTTTCAAACAAGATGTCCCTTTTATTCATGTTTTAAGAATTTTCTTGCATGGCTTCCATACTTAGTACATTTTGTGCTAACTACATTTTCTATAAGTGTAGGCTTTGGAGATATTGGATTCCATCCTCGTGGCTAGGACTCTAGTAGATCAAGAAGAAGAAGATTGGTGAGTCCTCATAGTATTTGAGGGCTTGACCACATGTCCTTTATGTCTTTCTTTTATGTTTTAGATTTATATAAGGGTCGTGTCCCTAAGATTGTATTCAAGAGTTTTAATTCTAATGTTATAGATGGTTTGAGACATAGTGTCATAGACTCTTTCATTTTTATAAAGAACTTCGATTGTAAAGAAAAGTTTTAAATTTTCCGCATTTTCCCTATGTTCTTATGTCATGATATGCTAAGGGCTTGTATGAGACTTTTCGGAGTCTTGTACGCCGTGTCACATCTAGGGGGTAGTCTCGGGTCGTGACAAGGTTCCATTAGGGGACCATTGAATTTGGATTCCATGAGAGGACCATTACCTTGTCATATATGAGTATTATTGAGAATGTGAAATTGTAAGTTGCACCTGAATTGATGACTGATATTGTATACGTTTTGTATATGCGTGTTTACTATGTTGTAACTGCTTATATATGTTTCATTTACTGGAATAGCCGCGTGATCCTACTAGTACATTATGGTTGTGTACTGATACTGCACTTGCTCTTTCTTTGTTGAGTACAGGGCATCTTCAGGCGGTTAGTGACAGACCTCATTTAGGAGATCACTGATCGAGACCGGATTCAAGGGTGAGCTAGTTCTTTTAGGCTACCATGGATCCTTCGTATTTTGTTTAGTCCACTCTTTTCGGACTTAGACATTGCTTTAGTAGTTGTTTAGTTTCGGGGTCGTACCCCTTATTCTTAAACTTGTCGTTAGTAGAGTTTTGATACAATGACTTTCAGGTTCTAGGGGTTGTTCTTCTACATTAGTTTGGTTAGTTTATTTAAACCTTTGGAGTTTATGAGAACTCTATATAATTTCTGCATTTAAACATGCTTCCGTATCTTTAAATGCGTAGTATCTTGGTTAAGGCTGCTTAGTTGGGTGGTAGTAATAGTTCTCCCATCGGAGGGTTAGTGTGGGTGCCAATTACGACGGTTTGGGTCGTCACACCTCTGCACCTCGTTTTCTCGATTTTACACTTAAAAATAAATATAAAGAACTATATTAATCTAAAATATAAAAGAATAGAGATGGTCTTTGATTTTTTGACTACTTCATCACAACATGCTTCATTTTTCCTTGCCTCTGCATTCATCACTCTGTTTTATAGATATGAATCACTAATATAATGTAGGCAAAATAATTTATTTTTAAAAAAACACAAAAAGTTAAAGTACAAAGAGAAAAGAAATAGGGACTTTGTTGAGGCGTCACAGACAATAGAAACACCGCTACCACCACCCTTTGTTATTTCTTCATAAATTTTTCGTCATTCAACCATCATCGTCGACCTATAAGAGATAAAATTTTAGTCTAACTAAATTAGCAGAGAATAGATCATCACTATCTAATCATTGTGTAGGAATTTTGAAATATTGAATACTCTAGTCATGATTTGAGGAAAAAAATAAAAATTTTGAAGAAAGAAAATATTGATTCTCTCAATAAAGTAAATTGTTTGAACATCGCTGATGTTGAATTTGAGAGAAATATAAACTGTCAGTGATATAAGAGTCTGCATTAATTTTTTTTTAAATTAAAAATCAGATATCTTAAAAGTAATACAGTTTGTATTGTTTATTTTTCTTTACCATGAGAAGAAGTTTAGTGGACATAAAATTGTGTTTTAGTGGTTGGTTAATGGACAGTTTTGAAACTGTTTTTTATTTTACATAATTATTTATTTAAAAATGATAAAGGGGCTTTTAAAACTTATCTTTTAAGTTGCGGTTTAGTTTAATTTTCTCAAACCACTGAAAAAGTTATGTTAGAAATAATATTTGGTATTGACATTTCATGTTTAATTGGCAAATTGTATTTTTTTTAATTATACATATGTTTTGCTTTAAAAATGATTTCTCGTTTAGCTTAGTTGTACTAAAATAACGCTAAATTTTTTGGTAGTTATCTATTTTTTTTGGAAAAAAAAATAATGCTAAATTCTTGAAGTGGTAAAAGTTTGATTTGGTCCAAAATACATAGTATTTTTCCTTTTTAATAAACCATAAACGTGGGAAGTTATACTTTTTTAAAAATAAAAATGTGAACTAAAAACCGTGTTTTCAACTTTTTTTTCCTTTTCTGTTTGTAATTTTTTATTTTTTTTATTTTTATTTTCCGATTTAAAGTTAATTTATTATTATTATTACTATTATTATTATTATTACAATTTCAAATTTTATATTAATTTTCCAAATTGATGCCCGCGTATTCCTTAGAATTTTCAAATGACTAACGTGTTGATTTTTTTTCTCGAATTTTAAAAATTAAATAAATTACCCTCAATTTTTATTTAAAATTTGAAAATCAGTAAAAATTAAAGTAACTGTAAAATGTTAATTTTTTTCAAAAGCGGTAAAAACTGCTTTTTGGTGAATTAATAATAATTATTATTATTTCATTTTTAAAAAAAAATATTAGTAATTTATTATTTAATTCTATTGCATATAATTAATTATTTATAATTATTTAAAAAGCTCGTTTTTATGTGTTGACATGTCACACTTTTTCTTCTCCTATTATATATAGATAAATAATAGTATTAGTTTACAAAACTCAATAATGATGCAAAAAATTAAATTAGAAAAAAAATTGTTCCAATATAAAACTTCGCATTGCAAACTATAACTTATAGTTTTCTTTTCAGAACTTACAAACCTAAATTGTCGAACAAAGTTCTTACACAAAGAATGACTAGATGTAAAGAATAATACCTTAATTGGTGCAAATTTATCATCAATATTGTGAATTAGAAAATGATTTCAACAGCTAAATGACATATTATGTGTAAGATTTAAACACTGATCGAACATTGCATATATTATTATCAAAAATTTGAAATCAGTTCAGAAATTAATTAGATCAAGCTAGACAAAAATTACACAAACAATTAAGTACAATACTATTTCTCTATAGGAGATCTAAGTAATGTGGGATTGTGGAGGGAATCCATTTGTCACCGTTTATGAAATTTCGGACTGTGAAATTTGATATGATCCTGGGATCATTGGTAGTTGATGACCACTTCACGCGCCTCTTTATATCTGCCCCGACTCCTTTATTTTGATATTCCAAATAATATGGTTGAACTCTGGGAATTCCTTCAAATTCTATCCATCCTCTTGGATTTACCAACATATCTATGTAACTGTTCATAATTATGGTATGTGAAAAATTTCCCCACGGCCGGCCTAAGTACATAGTTGTTATCTCCTATATTCAGGTAAGTCAAAAATACAGAAACAGAAAATAGATGAAATAGACAGAATGTTTTAATCCGAGTCCACAGAAATCACTGTGTTTCCTTAAGAAATTTAATCCCCTCACTGTACCCGAGGTTGCAGATTAATTCCTCCTAAGATAAAACGGATTAACCTGTTAGAGAAGTAGCGGTACCTCAAACTTCAATAATTTCAGCGAACGCAAGAACAACAACAAGAGCACACACAGATTCAGTCGATCGACAATTTTATTTATGTAAGAAAATGTATGCAGAGAAGAAAAAAATTTCAGTGTTGAAAAACAGAAAAAACATCTCTATTTATAGCCATTTACAGCAAGGAACGCGTCTGTTCAGACTCGTTTTTTCCAGAACGTTGTGTCTTTTGGAAAAAATAACGACTTTTCGGAAGGAACAGGTCCCTTCAGAACGTTATTACCGTTGCACTTGAATTTCAAATAAATTCCGTTGCGCCAAATTAATTCTGTTATTTAACCAACATTCTGAATTAATTTATAAGAGAAAAGAAACGAATTAACAAGATTGATTAAATAAATTTTGTCCAAAAAATATTATCAATCAATCACATCATTTGCCAAATCCAAAGTCGAAGCCGAGCGAGCGACGACGACGGCACGAGGGGGCCCATTCTTCTTAACCCTTCAAGAACTTTCATTGGTTCTTCCACTTTTCATTTTCTCTTTTTTTATTTCCCATTCACACCTTCTTGCTAAACCCAACAATCCAGTCTTCTAGGTAGAGTTACCGCCACGATGACTTGTTCTCGGCCATAGTCCCATTCCTGTCGATGATCTCTCAACTCCCTCTCTAGTTACGCCTTTTGTAAGTGGATCCAACACATTATCCTTTGACTTTACATAGTTAATTGTGATAATTCCACTAGAGAGTAATTGTCTAACAGAGTTATGTCTTTGTCTTATGTGACGAGACTTCCCGTTATACATAACGCTTCCAGCTCTTCCTATTGCAGCTTGACTATCGCAGTGTATGCATATAGGGGCCATTGGTTTGGGCCAAAATGGAATATCGTCTAATTCGGAGCCATTCAGCTTCTTCACCTGCCTTGTCTAAGGCGATGAATTCAGACTCCATTGTAGAGCGAGCTATACATGTTTGTTTGGATGATTTCCAAGATATTGCTCCTCCACCAATAGTGAAAACATATCCACTCGTGGATTTCGTTTCAGTTGACCCAGTAATCCAATTTGCATCACTATATCCTTCAAGAACTGCTGGATATTTGTTGTAATGAAAAGCATAGTTTTGAGTATCTTCTAAGTACCCCAAAACTCTCTTCATTGCCAACCAATGATTTTGATTGGGATTACTTTTGTATCGACTCAGTTTACTTATAGCGCAGGCTATGTCTGGTCGTGTACAATTCATAACATACATCAAACTTCCCAATACTCTGGCATAATTCAATTGAGACTGACTTTCACCTTTATTCTTAGCAAGATTAAGGTTCACATCAATTGGGGGTTTTGCCTTTTTGAAATTCAAATACTTGAATTTTTCAAGTACCTTTTGAATATAATGAGATTGAGACAATGCTAGACCGTTAGGAATTTTGTGAATCTTTATTCTCAATATCAAGTCGGCTACTCCTAGATCTTTCATATCAAACTTACTAGCAAGCATACGCTTAGTAAAGCATACGCTTAGTAGCTTTTACATTGGCAATGTCCTTGCTCATTATCAGCATGTCATCCACATATAGGCATACAATGACTTCCTGATTTGGAGTGTCTTTAATGTAAACACATTTATCACACTCATTAATCTTAATCCATTTGACAACATGGTTTGATCAAACTGTGCATGCCATTGTTTCGGTGCTTGTTTTAGTCCATAAAGTGACTTAACAAGTTTGCATACTGAAATGACCCAAAAAGTTCTTAAAAATGTGCTTCGGAAGTTACCGAAAACTTATTTAGCTATATCTAAAAAAAATCTGTTTCGTTTTTCAAAAATCCGACTTCATATTCTTGTTTAGGGGGTCAAATTGAGTGGGAAATGGGTCTAACCCAAATTTTAGAGCAACCGTATCAAAAATCCGAAATTTCCAAGTGAAGCCTTTTTCGAGGGTCTACTTTGGAGGGTCATAT
>JAJOOR010017459.1:0-29637 GCA_036250505.1 Solanum acaule
CCTTAGGTGCATAGTTCTAGGATTCTCCTTTTAGTATGGGAATGAGTCGACTAACCTTAGAAGGTAGGTCGACTTATGACCCACCATAGGATCGGAGGTTAGGTTTATGTCCCCCTCCGTGTATGTTTTTTTGAGCTCTTTTGAGCTTTTATTTATGCTAAGGCCTGGGGGTGTTGCTAAGCCCCTGACCCCCCCAAGGGTCGTTAAAAAAAAAAAAAAAACCTTGAACCCTAAACCTACAAACCTAATCCTTAAATCCTATACCCTTAACCTAAACCCTAAATCCTAAACCCTAAACCCTAAACATTAAACACTAAACCCTAAATACTAAATCCTAAATGCTAACCCTAAAGCCAAAACCCTAAATGCTAACCCTAAAGCCTAAATCCTAAACCCCAAATCCTAAACCTAAACCATAAACCCTAAATTCAAAACCCTAAACCCTGAACCCTAACCTAAACCTTAAACTCTAAATCAAACTCTAAACCAAAAACCCTAAATAGTAAACACTAAACCCTAAATGCCAAACTTAATATCCTAAACCCTAACCCTAAATAGTAATTCGTTAAGCCTAAACCCTAAATCATAAACCCTAAACCCTAAATCCTAAACCCTAAACCCTAAACCTAATACCCCTAAGTTTATGCCCTAAACCCTAAACCCTAAACCCTAAAAGCTAAACCCTAAACCCTAAACAAGATAACCCTAAGTTTATGCCCTAAACTCTAAACCCTAAACCCTAAATGCTAAACCTTAAACCTTAAACCCTAAACCCAAAACTCTAAAACCTAAAACCTAAATCCTAAACCCTAAAACCTAAACCCTACACCCTAAATTAGAAGCCCAAAACCCTAAACCCTAAATCCAAACTCTAAACCCTAAACCTAAACTCAAAAACCCTAACCCTAAACTCTAAATGCTAAACCTAAACCCTAAATCCTAAGTCCTAAACCCTTAACCCTCAACCCTAAATCCTAAACTCTAAAGCCTAAATGCTAAACCTTAAACCTAAAACTTATACTCTTAACCATGAACTATTAACCCTAAACCCTAATCCCTAAATAGTAAACACTAAACCCAAAACCCTAAACACTAAATCCTAAACACTAAACCCTAAATCCTAACAGTACACCCTAACCGCTTAATTCAATCTCTAAACACTAAACCCAAAACCCTAAACCTTTAATCCTAAACTCTAAACCTTAAACCCTTAAACCTATATCCTAAACTCAAAACCCTAAACCCTATACCCTAAACACTAAACCTAAAACACTAAACCCTAAATGCTATCCAAAACCCTAGACCCAAAACCCTAAACCTAAACCCTAAACACTAAATCCTAAACCCTAAACCACAAACCCAGAATCCTAAACTCTAAATGCTAAACCCTAAACCCTAAATCCAAACTCTAAACCAAAAACCCTAAATACTAAACACTAAACCCTAAATCATAAACTCAAAACCCAAAACCCTAACCCTAAACCCTAAACTCTAAACCTTAATCCCTAAACCCTAAACTCAAAACCCTAAAACTATAGCCTAAATCCTAAACCCTAAACACGATACCCCTAACCTTTTGCCCTAAACTCTAAACCCTAAACCATAAACCATAAACCCTACACCATAAACCCTAAATGCTAAACCGTAAACCCTAAACCCTAAACTATAAACCCGAAACCCTTGACTTAAACCAAAAACCCTAAATGCTAACCCTAAACTCTAAACCCTTACACTAAACCCTAAATAATAATTCCTTAACCCTAAATCCTAAATACTAAACCCTAAATACTAAACACTAAACCCTAAAACCTAAACCCTAAACCATAAACCTGATACCCCTAAGCTTATGCCCTAAACTCTAAACACTAAACCCAAAACCCAAAACCCTAAATGCTAAACCATAAACCCTAAACACTAAACCCTAAAACCTAAAACCTAAACCCTAAACCCTAAACCCTAAACAAGATACCCCTAAGCTTATGCCCTAAATTCTAAAACCTAAACCCTAAACCCTAAATGCTAAATCCTAAACCTTAAACCCAAAACCCAAAACCCTAAAACTTAAAACCTAAACCCTAAACCCTAAAATCTAAACCCTACACCCTAAACCAGAAACCCAAAACCCTAAACCCAAAATCCAAACTCTAAACCCTAAACCTAAAGTAGAAATCATAAACCTAAACCCTAAAGCCTAAACCCTAAATGCTAATCCTAAACCCTAAACCCTAAATAATAAGTCCTATACCCTTAACCCGAAGCCCTCGAGCCTTAACCCTTAACCTTAAACCCGAAATCCTAAACTCTAAAGCCTAAATGCTAAACCATAAACCTAAACACTAAAACCTAAACACTAAACCCTAAACCTTATACCCTTAACCATAAGTTGTTAACCCTAAACCCTAAACCCTAAATAATAAATACTAAACCCTAAACCTTATATACAAACTCTAAACTCGAAACCCTAAACCCTAAATCCTAAACACTAAACCCTAAACCCTAACAGTACACCCTAAACCCTTAATCCAATCTCTAAACACTAAACCCAAAACCTTAAACCTTTAATCCTAAACTCTAAACCCTTAACCCTATATCCTAAACTCAAAACCTTAAACCCTAAACCCTAAACACTAAGCCATAAACATTAAATACTAAACCTAAAACACTAAACCCAAAATGCTAACCCTAAACCCTAAACCAAAACCCTAAATAATAAATCCTAAAACTTAAATCCAAACTCTAAACCAAAAATGCTAAATACTAAACACTAAACCCTAAATCCTAAACTCAAAACCATAAACCCTAACCCTAAACCCTAATCTCTAAACCTTAATCCCTAAACCCTACACTCTAAACCCTATTACTAAACCTTAAACCCTAAAATCTAAACACTAAACCCAATACCCCTAACTTTCTACTCTAAACTCTAAACCCTATACCCTAAATCATAAATCATAAACCATAAACCCTAAATGCTAAACCATAAACCCAAAACCCTAAACTCTAAACCCTAAACCCTTAACTTAAACCAAAAGCCCTAAATGTTAAACCTAAATTCTAAACCCTAAACCCTAAACCTAAACCTTAAAACTTAAACACTAAACCCTAAACCTTATACCCTTAATTATAAATTGTTAACCCAATACCATAAACCCTAAATAGTAAACATTAAACTCTAAACCCTAAGCCCTTAACCCTATATCCTAAACTCAAAACACTAAACCCTAAACCCTAAACATTAAACACTAAACCTAAAGCATTAAACCCTAAATGCTAACCCTACACGCTAAACCTAAACACTAAACCCTAAACCCTAAATCCAAACTCTAAACCAAAAACCCTAAACACTAAACACTAAACCCTAAATCCTTAATTTAAACCAAAAACCCTAAGTGCTAAACCTAAACTCTAAACCCTAAACCATAAACCTAAACTCTAAACCCTAAATCCAAACTTTAAACCAAAAATCCTAAATAGTAAACACTAAACCCTAAATCCTAAACTCAAAATCATAAACCCCAACCCTAAACCCTAAACCCTAATCCCTAAATCCTAAACCCTAAACCCTAAACTCTAAACCATAAACCCTTAACTTAAACCAAAAGCTCTAAATGCGAACCATAAATTCTAAACCCTAAACCCTAAACCCTAAACCTAAACCCTAAACCCTAAATCCAAACTCTCAACCTAAATCCCTAAATAGTAAACACTAAACCTAAATCGTAAACCGTAAACCCTAAAGCCTAAACTTAAACCCTAAACCCTAAACCCTAAACCCTAAACCCTAAACCCTAATCCTTAATCCCTTAACCCTAAACCCTAAATCCTAAACCCTAAACTCTAAATCATAAACCTCAAACCTTAAAACCTGAACCCTAAACACTAAACCTGATACCCCTAAGCTTATGCCCTAAACTCTAAACGCTAAACCCTAAACCCTAAATTCTAAATCCTAAACACTAAACACTAAACACTAAACTTAAACCCTAAACCCTAAATTATATACCCTAAATGCTAAACCCGAAACATGATACCCCTAAGCTTATGCGCTAAACCCTAAACCCTAAATGCTAAACACTAAACCCAAAACCCTAAACCCTAAACCAAAAACCCTAAAACCTAAACCCTAAACCCTAAAACCTAAAACCTAAACCCTACACCCTAAATCAGAAACCCAAAATCCTAAACCCTAAATCCAAATTCTAAACCCTAAACACTAAATGCTAAACCTAAACCCTAAACCCTAAATCCTAAGTCCTAAACCCTTAGCCATAACACCTAAATCCTAAACTATAATGCCTAAATGCTAAACCCTAAACCTAAACCCTAAAACCTAAACACTAAACCCTAAACCTTATACCGTTAACCATAAACTGTTAACCCTAAATAGTAAACACTAAACTCTAAACGCTAAACCCTTAACCCTATATCCTAAACTCAAAACCCTAAAACCTAAACCCAAAACATTAAACACTAAACCTAAAACACTAAACCATAAATGCTAAACCTAAACCCTAGACCCAAAATCCTAAACCTAAACCCTAAATGCTAACCTTAAAGCCTAAAGCCTAAACCCAAAATTCTAAACCTAAATCATAAACCCTAACCTAAACCTTAAACCCTAAATCAAACTCTAAACCAAAAATCCTAAATAGTAAACATTAAACTCTAAATACTAAACTCAATATCCTAAACCCTAACCCTAAACCCTAAACCCTAAATAGTAATCCGTTAAGCCTAAACTGTAAATCCTAAACCCTAAACCCTAAACCTAATAACCCTAAGTTTATGCCCGAAACTCTAAACCCTAAACCCTAAACCCTAAACTCTAAACCCTAAATCCTAAACCTTAAACCCTAAACCCAAAAACATAAACCCTAAACCCTAAACAAGATACCCCTAAGCTTATGCCCTAAACTCTAAATCCTAAACCCAAAATGCTAAACCCTAAACCTTAAACTCTAAACCCAAAACCCTAAAACCTAAAACCTAAACGCTAAACCCTAAAACCTAAACCCTACACCCTAAACCAGAAACCCAAAACCCTAAACCCTAAATCCAAACTCTAAACCCTAAACCCTAAATGCTAAACCTAAACCCTAAACCCTAAATCCTACGTCCTAAACCCTTAACCCTAAAACCTAAATCATAAACTCTAAAGACTAAATGCTAAACCCTAAACCTTATACCCATAACTATAAACTGTTAACCCTATACCCTAAGCCCTGAATAGTAAACATTAAACTCTAAACCCTAAACCCATAACCCTATATCCTAAACTTAAAACACTAAACCCTAAACCCTAAACATTAAACACTAAAACCAAAATGCTAACCCTAAACCCTAAACCTAAACCCTAAACATCAAAGCCTAAACCCTAAATCCAACACCCAAAATCCTAAACTCTAAACCCTAAACCCTAAACCCTGAATCCAAACTCTAAACCAAAATCCCTAAATACTAAATAGTAAACCCTAAATCCTTAATTTAAACCTAAAACCCTAAACTCTAAACCTTGAACCTTAAACCTAAACCCTAAACCCTCAATCCAAACTTTAAACCAAAAACCCTAAATAGTAAAACACTAAACCCTAAATCCTAAACTCAAAATCCTAATACCTAAACCTAAACCCTAAACCCTAAACCCTAAACCCTAATCCCTTAACCCTAAACCCTAAATCCTAAACCCTAAAACCTAAATCCTAATCCCTAAACACTAAACCCTAAACCCTAAATCCAAAACCCTAAAACCTAAAACCTAAAACCCACACCATAAACCCTAAACCCTACACCCTAAACCAAAAACCCAAAACCCTAAACCCTAAATCCTAAATCCAAACTCTAAACCCTAAACCTAAACTAGAAACCCTAACCCTAAATCATAAACCCTACACCCTAAAACCTAAAACCTAAACCCTACACCCTAAACCCTACACCCTAATCCAAAAACCCAAAAACCTAAACCCTAAATCCAAACTCTAAACCCTAAACCTAAACTAGAAACCCTAACCCTAAACCATAAACCCTAAACCCTAAATGCAAAACCTAAACCCTAAACCCTGAATTCTAAGTCCTAAACCCTTAATTGTTAACCCTAAATCCTAAACTCTAAAGACTAAATGCTAAACCCTAAACCTAAACCCTAAAACCTAAACACTAAACCCTAAATCCTAAACCCTAGACCCTAAATAGTAAACACTAAACTCTTAACCCTAAACCCTAAACCTTAAACCCGAAACCCTAAACCCAAAATCCTAAACACAAAATCCTAAATTTAAAACCCTAAACCCTAACAGTACACCCTAAACCTTTAATCCAATCTCTAAACACTAAACCCAAAACTCTAAAGCCTTAATCCTAAACTCTAAACCCTAAACCCTTAACACTATATTCTAAACTCAAAACCCTAAACCCTAAACATGAAACACTAAACCTAAAACACTAAACCCTAAATGCTAACCCTAAACCTAAACCCTAAACCCTAAATCCAAACTCTAAACCAAAATCCCTAATTAGTAAACACTAAACCCTAAATAGTAAACTCAAAATCCTAAACCCTAATCCCTCAACCCTAAACCCTAATCCCTAATCCCTAATCCCTAAAACCCGAATCCTAAATCCTAAACCTTCAGCCTTAAAACCTGAACCCTAAACCCTAAACCTGATACCCCTAAGATAATTCCCTAAACTCTAAACCCTAAACCCTAAACCCTAAACCCTAAATGCTAAACCCTAAATACTAAAACATAAACCCAAAACACTAAACATAATACTCCTAAGCTTTTGCCCTAAACTCTAAACACTAAACCCTAAAACCTAAACCCTAAACACTAAACCCAAAACCCTAAAACCTAAAACCTAAACTCCACACCCTAAACCCTAAAACCTAAACCCTACACCCTAAACCAAAAACCCAAAACCCTATACCCTAAAGCCAAACTCTAAACCCTAAACCTAAACCAGAAACCCTAACCCTAAACTATAAACCCTAAACCCTAAATGCTAAACCTAAACCCTAAACCCTGAATTCTAAGTCCAAAACCCTTAACCGTAAACCCTAAATCCTAAACTCTAAAGCCTAAATGCTAAACCCTAAACCTAAACCCTAAAACCTAAACACTAAACCCTAAACCCTAAACCTAAACCCTAAAACCTAAACACTAATCACTAAACCATAAACCCAAAATAGTAAACACTAAACCCTTAACCGTAAACCCTAAACCTTAAATCCAAACTCTAAACTAAAAACCCTAAACACTAAATCCTAAACGCTAAATCCTAAACACTAAACCCTAAACCCTAACAGTACACCCTAAACCTTTAATACAATCTCTAAACATTAAACCCAAACCCTAAAGCCTTAATCCTAAACTCTAAACCCTAAACCCTTAACCCTATATCCTAAATTCAAAACCCTAAACCCTAAACCCTAGACATGAAACACTAAACCCTAAACTCTAGACCCTAAACCCTAAACCTAAAACCTACACACCAAATCCTAAACCCTAAACCCTAAACCCTAAACCCTAATCCCTAATCCCTTAACCCTCAACCCTAAATCCTAAACCCTAAACCCTAAATCCTAAATCCTAAACCTTAAGCCCTAAAACCTGAACCCTAAACCCTAAACTTGATACCCCAAAGCTAATTCCCTACACTCTAAACCTTAAACCCTAAACCCTAAACCCAAAACCCTAAACACTAAATCCAAAACCCTAAACACTAAAACCTAAACCCAAAACCCTAAACATATTACCGATAAGCTTTTGCCCTAAACACCAAACATAAAACCCTAAAACCTGAATCCTAAACCCTAAACCCTAAAACCTAAAACCTAAACCCCATACACTAAACCCTAAAACCTAAACCCTACACCCTAAACCAAAAACCCAAAACCCTAAACCCTATAACCTAAATCCAAACTCTAAACCCTAAACCTAAACTAGAAACCCTAACCCTAAACTATAAACCCTATACCCTAAATGCTAAACCTAAACCATAAACCTTGAATTCTAAGTCCTAAACCCTTAACTGTAAACCCTAAATCCTAAACTCTAAAGCCTAAATGCTAAACACTAAACCTAAACACTTAAACCTAAACACTAAACCCTAAACCCTAAACCTAAACCCTAAAACCTAAACACTAAACCCTAAACCTAAAATAGTAAACACAAAACTCTTAACCCTAAACCCTAAACCTTAAATCAAAACTCTAAACTCGAAACCCTAAACCCTAAACCCTAAACCTAAAATAGTAAACAATAAAATCTTAACCCTAAACCCTAAACCTTAAATCAAAACTCTAAACTCGAAACCCTAAACCCTAAATCCTAAACGCTAAATCCTAAACACTAAACCCTAAACTTAAAACCCTAAACCCTAACAGTACACCCTAAACCTTTAATCCAATCTCTAAATATTAAACCCAAACCCTAAACTCTTAATCCTACACTCTAAACCCTAAACCCTTAACCCTATATCCTAAACTCAAAACCCTAAACCCTAAACATGAAACATGAAACACTAAACCTAAAACACTAAACCCTAAATACTAACCCTAAACTCTAGACCCTAAACCCTAAACCTAAAACCTAAACACCAAATCCTAAACCCTAAACCCTAAAACCTAAACCCTAATCCCTAATCCCTTAACCCTAAACACTAAATCCTAAACCCTAAATCCTGAATCCAAAATCCTAAACCTTAAGCCCTAAAACCTGAACCCTAAACCCTAAACCAGATACCCCTAAGCTAATCCCCTAAACTCTAAACCCTAAACCCTAAACCATAAACCCTAAACACTAAAACCTAAACCCAAAACCCTAAACATATTACCCCTAAGCTTTTGCCCTAAACTCTAAACACTAAACCCTAAAACCTAAACCTTAAACCCTAAACCCTAAACCCAAAACCGTAAAACGTAAAACCTAAACCCCACACCCTAAACCCTAAAACCTAAATCCTACACCCTAAACCAAAAACCCAAAACCCTAAACCCTAAATCCAAACTCTAAACCCTAAACCTAAACCAGAAACCCTAACCCTAAACTCTAAATGCTAAACCTAAACCCTAAACCCTGAATTCTAAGTCCTAAACCCTTAACCATAAACCCTAAATCCTAAACTCTAAAGCCTAAATGCTAAACCCTAAACCTAAACCCTAAAACCTAAACACTAAACCCTAAACCCTAAAACCTAAACACTAAACCCTAAACCCAAAACCCAAAATAGTAAACACTAAACTCTTAACCCTAAACCCTAAACCTTAAATCCAAACTCTAAACCCTAAACCCTAAACCCTAAATCCTAAATGCTAAATCCTAAACACTAAACCCTAAACTTAAAACCCTAAACCCTAATAGTACACCCTAAACCTTTAATCCAATCGCTAAACATTAAACCCAAACCCTAAACCCTTAATCCTAAACTCTAAACCCTAAACCCTTACCCCTATATCCTAAACTCAAAACCCTAAACCCTAAACCCTAAACATGAAACACTAAACCTAAAACACTAAATGCTAAATGCTAACCCTAAACTCTAAACCCTAAACCCTAAACCTAAAACCTAAACACCAAATCCTAAACCCTAAACCCTAAATCCAAAATCTAAACCAAAAACCCTAAATACTAAACAGTAAACCCTAAATCCTAAACTCAAAACCCTAAAACCCTAAACCTAATCCCTAAACCCTAAACTCTAAACCCTAATACTAAACTCTAAACCCTAAACCTAAATCCTTAACACTAAAACCAAAATCCTAAACTCTAGACCCTAAACCATAAACCTAAACCCAAAAACCTAAACCTTAAATCCTATAACCTTAACCCTAAACCCTAAGCCCTAATTCCAAAACCATAAACCCTACACTCTAAACCCTAAATCCTAAATCCTAAAATCTAAACAAAACAATAAACCTAAAACAGAAAACCCAAAAACCTATACCTTATATACTATACCCTTAATTATAAACCCTAAACCCTAATCCTTAAATGCTAAACCCTATATTCATAACCCTAAACCCTTAACCCTAAGCCCTAAACCCTAAACACTAAAGCCTAACCCTAAAGTCTGCAGCCTTAACCCTAAACCCTAACACTAAACCCTAAACCCTAAACCCTAAATACAAACTTTAAACCCAAAACCCTAAACCGTAAATCCTAAACTCTAAACCTTAAACCCTAAACCCTAAATCCTAAAACTAAACCCTAAACCCTTAATCCAAACCCTAAACATTAAATCCAAAACCCTAAACACTAAAGGCTAAACTCTAAACACTAAACCCTATATACAAACATCAAAACACTAAACCCTAAACCCAATACATTAAACCCTAAACACTAACCCTAAATTCTAAACCCTAAACACTAAACCATAAACCTAAACAATAAATCGTAAATCCTAAACCTTAAACCCCAAACCCTATATCATAAACACTAAACCCTAAACCCCTAACCTTAAATCTAACCCTAAACACTAAAATCTAAACCCTAAACCACAAACACTAAACCTCATACCCTTAACCATTAACTCTTAACCTTCAACCCTAAACCATAAACAGTAAACCCTAAAACCTAAACACTAATCCCTTAAGCCTAAACCCAAAACGCAAAATTTTAAACTATAAATCCTAAATTGTACACCCTAAACCTTGAACCCTATGCCTAAACCCTAAATCTTAAACCATAAATCCAAAACCCTAAACCCTAAATCTTAAAATCTATACCCTAAACTATAAACCCTAAACCATAAACCCGGAACTCTAAACCATAAACCCTAAACACTAAACCCTACGCGCTAAAACATAAAGCCTAAACCCTATACCCTATACCCTAAACCCTAAACCCTAAACCCTAAATCCTAAACCTAAACCCTATACCCTAAACCCTAAACCTAAACCCTATACCCTAAACCCTAAACCCTAAACCTTAACAATAAACCCTAAGCCCTAAATCCTAAGATTTAAATCCTATACCCTTAACCCTAAACTGTAAACCCTAAACCTTAAACTCTAAACCCTAAACCCTAAACCCTAAAGCATAATGCTAAACCCTAAATCCTAAACCCTAACCCTAAACCCTACACCCTAAACCCTAAACCCTATATCCTAAACCCTCAATCCTAAACCATATACCCTAAACCCTAAATTCTAAACTCAAAGCACTAAACCCAAACCCAAACCTAAACCCTAAACCCTAAACTCTACATCCAAACTTTGAACCTTAAATAATAAACCCTAAATCCGATACATTAAACTCTAAATGCTAAACCCTAAATCCTAAATCCTAAACTCAAAAGCCAAAACCTTAATGCTAAACCCTAAACACTAAACCCCAAACCCTAAACCTTAAACCCTAACCCTTAACCCTAAACCCTAAACCCTAAATCCTAAACTCTAAACCCTAAACCCTAAGCCTAAAACTCTCAATCTTAAACCCTAAACTCTAAATCTTAAGCACTAAACCCTAAACCCTAAACCTTAAACCCTAAACCATAACCCTAAACATAAACCCTAAATCCTAAACCCTAAGAATAAAACTCTCAACCCTATGCCCTTAACCATAAACCCTTAACCATAAACCGTGAAACCTGAACCTTGAACTGTAAACCCTAAACCCTACACTCTAAACATTAAACCCTAAATCCTAAATCCTAAATCCTAAACCCTAAACACTAAACCTTAAATCCTAAACCCTAAACCCTAAATCCTAAACTCAAAACCCTAAACCCTAAACCCTAAAATTGGAATTGCAAATTCGAAACCCTAAGACCTAAACCCTATACTCTTAATCATAAACACTGAATCCTGAACCTTTAACACTAAACCATAATCCCTGAACCCTACACTCTAAACCTTATAGCCTAAACCCTAAACCCTAAACTATAAAACCTAAATCCTAAACTCTAAACCCTAACCCCTAAACACTATACCCTAAACCTTAAATCCTAAACCCTAAATCCTAACCCTAAACCCTAAACCCAAAAACTAGAACTGCAAAATCTAAACCCTAAATCTAAACCCTATACCCTTGACCATAAACCCTGAATCCTGAACCTTGAACTCTAAACCCTAGTCCCTAAACCATACACTCTAAACCTTAAAGCCTCGACACTAAACCCTAAACCCTAAACCCTATACCCTAAACTATAAAACCTAAATCCTAAATTCTAAACCCTAAACCCTAAACATTATACCCTAAACCCTAAAACCTAAACACTAAATCCTAAACACTAAACCCTAAATCCAAACTCTAACCCCTAAACCCTAATCCCTAAACCCGAAATAATAAACTCAAAAAACTAAACCCTAAACCCTAAATATAAACTCTAAACCCTAAACAATAAATCCTACACCCTAAACCCTAAATCCTAAATCCTGAACACAAAACCCTAAACCACAAACACTAAAAATTCAACCCTAAATCCTAAACCTTAAACCCTACTCTCTAAACCCCAAACCTAAACCATAAATCCTAAACTCTAAACCCTAAACCCTAAACTATGAACTCTAAACCCAAAACCTTAAACCCAAAACACAAAACCCTAAACCCTAAACCCTAAACCCTAAACCATAAACCCTGTGCCTTTAACAATAAACCATAAACTCGAAACCTTAAATTCTAAACCATAAACCCTAAACGCTAAACCCTAAATCATAAACCCTAAACCCTATACCCTGAATCCTAAACCCTAAAGCCTAAACCCAAAATCCTAAATCCAAAC
Organism: Solanum acaule; assembly: GCA_036250505.1. Lineage (NCBI taxonomy): Eukaryota > Viridiplantae > Streptophyta > Magnoliopsida > Solanales > Solanaceae > Solanum > Solanum acaule. Next base: position 12,721 of record JAJOOR010017459.1, read on the forward strand.
TCTAACCCCTAAACCCAAAACCCTACACTATAAACTCTATACCCTAAACCCTAAACCCTAGACATGAAAAAATAAACTGAAAACCCTAAATGCTAAACCTTAAATCCTATACCCTTAACCCTAAACCCTAAACTCTAAACCTTAAAACCTAAACCCTAAACCCTAAGACCTAAGCCCTAAAACCAAAACTCTATACTCTAAACCCTAAACCTTAAACTCTAAACCCTAAACCTTAAACTCTAAACCCTAAATCGTAAACCCTAAGCTCTAAAAGTTAAACCCTATACTATAAACCCTAAACCCTAAACCTAATACCCTTAACCATACACCCTACACTCTAAACCCTATACCCTAAATGCAAAACCCTAAACCCTAAACCCTAAACCCTAAACCCTAAACCATAAACCATAAATCCTAAACCCTAAAACCTAAAGCCTTAACCTAATACCCTTAACCATACACCCTACACTCTAAACCTTAAACCCTAAACCCTAAATGTTAAACCCTAAACCATAAACCCTAAACCCGATCAGCACCCAAGGGGTACTGGAAAGACTTCAAATGCTCAAAAAGATGCACCAACTATCTATCATTGCTATCCTTGAACCTTTTTCAGATTCTACTCAAATTCAAAGCTTTAAAAATCAGTTAGCCATGGAACATGCTGTAAGTAATTGTAATGGAAAAAATTGGCTTTTTTGGAATAAGGACGTTGACTGTGTAGTTCTGGAGGAGGATGAGCAACAAACCACTTGTGATATCAATCATAACGAACTCCAGAATCATTTCAACATTACTTTTGTGTATGCTAAATGCAAAGATCATCTTAGAAGACCTCTATGGGACAGAATGTTACATCATGCTGCTGAAACCACCAATCCTTGGTGCTCTATTGGTGACTATAATGTCATTTCTTCCATTGAGGAAAAGCTGGGAGGAATACCCTACAACATGAAGAAGAACCTGGAATTCATTGTTGTGGTAGAAGCTTGTGGCCTCATGGACTTAGGATTTAGTGGACAAAAGTTTACTTGGTCCAATAACAGGGGCATACACCAAAGAATTTGGAAAAGACTTGACAGGGCTTTAGTCAATGATACGTGGCTGGAAAAAATGCCTCAGACGACCATCACTCATTTACCCTCAGTAGGATCTGATCATTGTCCCTTACTGTTGGAAATGGTGGTTAGAGAGGATAATCATTTAAGGTATTTTAAATTCCTCAACTGTTGGGCAGATCAACCTAGCTTTATAGATACTGTTAAAACTTGTTGGGAAAGAAATATGGAGGGTAACAACATATGGAAATTTCACCAAAAGCTAAAAAGGTTGTCCAACACCCTTAGCAATTGGTCGAGGGGGAATTTGGTGATATTTTCAGCAAAGTCAAGAAGTATGAGGAGAAAGTCAGAGCTGTGGAGGAGAAATTTATTCAGGACCCCACTGATAACAATAGGAGCAGCTTTCACGAAAGTAATGCATAGTATATCAGATTCTTGATAATGGAGGCCTCCATTTTGAAGCAAAAAACTCAGTTACAATGGTTTCAGGAGGGTGATGCCAACACATAATATTTCCATGCATTGATAAGAGGAAGGAGAAGAAGGCTATTTATTCATAAACTTATCAAAGAGGATGGGGAGTGGATACAGGGAGATGACAACATTGCAGAAGCTGCCTGTGTCCACTTTCAAAATATGTTCACAGGAATGGACAAGCTGATCAATAAAAATGCCATTAGTTGTATACCCAGGATGGTCAGCCAGGAACATAATAATAGACTTACTGCCATGCCTACTCTGGAAGAACTCAAGGAAGTGGTTTTCTCTATGAACCCAAATTCTGCAGCTGGTCCGGATGGGATGAATGGGTACTTTTTTAAAAAATGTTGGCATATTATTAAGCATGATCTCCTTGGTGTCATTCACGAATTCTTCTGTGGCCAAATGATCCCAAAATATTTCTCTCATTCTTGCATTATACTCTTACCTAAGGTGAACAATCCCAACAAACTCACTGAGTTCAGGCCCATCAGCTTAAGCAATTTTATTAGCTAGATCATATCTAAGCTGGTAAGCTCTAGACTTGGTCCTATTCTACCTGAGTTAATTTCCCTTAATCAATCTGGTTTCGTCAAAGGGAGGAGCATATCTGAAAACATTATGCTTGCCCAAGAACTTATCCATCAGATTAAGAAACCCAACATTGGGAGCAATGTCATCATCAAATTGGACATGGCTAAAGCATATGATAGGGTCTCTTGGTCCTATATATGCTTAGTGTTGAGAAGAATGGGATTTGATGAGGTCTTTATCGATATGGTTTGGAGGATAATGTCCAACAATTGGTACTCTATTATTGTCAATGGCAAAAGACATGGCTTCTTTCATTCCACCAGAGGTCTCAAGCAAGGTGATCCGCTATCCCCGACCCTATTTATTTTAGGTGCAGAGGTCCTGTCCAGATCATTGAACAATCTTCACAACAATCCAGATTATTATGGTTTTTTCATGGAACCTAGAGGTCCCCAAGTGAACCACTTAAGTTTTGTGGATGGTATTATACTTTTCACCTATGGAAGACAGAAAACTCTTAGGCTCATCATGCAAACCTTGAAGATTTATGAAGAAACCTCAGGCCAGCTTATTAACAGTGATAAAAGCTATTTCATCGTCCATAACAGTGCTTTCAATAGCACTAGAGATAGAATCAAGAAAACCACTGGCTTCAAGCAGCAGGAGGGTCCTCTAACGTACCTTGGTTGCCCTTTATTTGTTGGCAGACCAAGAATCATCTATTTTTCTAATCTTATTAACAAAGTGTTGTGCAGAATTACAGGTTGGCAAACAAAATTGTTGAGCTATGGTGGTAGACCAATTTTAGTCAAGCATGTGTTACAATCCATGCCCATCCATCTCTTATCAGCAGTGACTCCCCATGTTACTGTCCTAAAACAGATCCAAGGCATTATGGCAGACTTTTTCTGGGGATAGAGAAATGAGAAAAAAAAGTATCATTGGGCTTCGTGGAAAAATTTAAGCTTTCCTTATGAGGAGGGAGGTATAGGGATGAGAAATCTTAAGGATGTATGTATAGCTTTCCAATACAAACAATGGTGGTGCTTTAGATCTAAACAAACTCTTTGGGGAGATTTTTTGAAAGATAAGTATTGTCAAAGATCCAATCCTATTAGTAAGAAATGGGACACAAGCGAGTCCTTGACCTGGAAACATTTGATGCATAATAAACATAAGGTCGAGGAACACATTCAATGGAAACTCAACTCAGGTAATTGCTCCTTTTGGTGGGACAATTGGTTGGGTGTTGGACCTCTGGCACGGTTCTCCATTGATAGTAACAGGTTCAACAATACAACAGTAGCAGAGTTTTGGGTCGAGGGGTAATGAGACGTGAACAAACTCATTTAGCAAGCTCCTAACGAATATCTCGCCAACATACTATCCACAGAATTTTACGTACAGCAGGAAGTCCCTGACCAGGCCATCTGGAAGCTTAACAGTGATGGAAATTTCACTTGTTCATCTGCATGGAATGAGATCAGGGAGAAAAGGACCAAGACAATATTCAATACATTCATTTGGCACAAGAGTATCCCCTTTAAAACTTCCTTTCTTTTGTGGAGAACATTACGTGGTAAACTTCCTACTAATGAAAAACTAATCAGCTTTGGCAATGAGCCGGCAAATTGTTTTTGTTGTTGTAACAGGTCTGGTCTGGACACCATCGAACATACATTCAATAATGGACAATTTGCTACTTACGTGTGGAAAAGCTTTGCTGCAGCTGCTGGAATTATAACAGATCACAGCTCCCTACCTCAGCTCATCATGCAATGGTGGTCGACCAAACACAACAATGCAGCACATAGGCTGATATTACAAGCCATGCCAATATTCATTTGTTGGAATCTATGGAAGAACAGATGTGCTAGCAAATATGGAGGAAAGCAATCCAATATTAGTAGAGTTAAATATGCCATCTACAAGGACAACTACAAGCTCATGACCACAACATTCCCTCAAATCAAATGGCCTTCAAATTGGAGGGAACTGCTCTAGCCGGGGGAAAGATGCACTCATGACACCAAAGTTACTATGGTCAAATGGATAAAGCCTCCAAATCAATGGGTCAAAATCAATACGGATGGCAGTGCACTATGTAACCCAGGCAGAATTGGAGCAGGGGTATCCTAAGGGATCAGGAAGGAGAATTGCTACTAGCCTTTGCCACCCCATTGGGAGAAGGAACTAATAATCAAGCTGAAATAGGAGCAGCCATATTTGGCATGACCTGGTTACTTCAACTCGGCTACATGAATGTCATTTTGGAGGTGGACTCGCAGCTCCTCGTGGACTGGATCATGCTTAGAGCTAAACCCCCATGGAGTATTAACACACAGCTACAGCAAATTCAGGAGCTCATCAAACGGACGTGCAATTTCAGGTGCAAACACATCCTCCGAGAAGCCAATTTTGTGGCAGATTCATTATCAAAACACAGTCACAAAATCACAATTCCTCAAATATATTGCAATACTCAATAGTTACCAAAGGAAACAAGAACATACTACCAATTAGATAGGCTAGGAATGGAAAATTTCAGGCGAAGGAAAACAAAAAGGATCAAACAACCCCCTTGATCTTGGATACAACCGTCTCAACTAGCTATGGTTAAAATTATAGCTCTTTTGGATAGGTCTAGTTTTTTCATTTTACTTTGCTATTGTAAAGGGAGTCTCCCTTATTTACGATTCCTAGATACCTTGTATCGAGAGGAGTCCTCTCTTAGGTACTTAGTTTCTTGGCTTATCTTTTTTTGTAAGGTGATGAGTTGACTAACCTTAGGTAAATCGACTACTGAACCACCATAGGTTCGAAGGTTAGGTGTATGTCCCCCTCCTTGTACTTTTGCTTCATTTATGCTAAGGCCTGGGGGTGTTGCTAAGCCCATGACCCCTCCAAGGGTCGTTAAAAAAAATAAAAAAACCCTAAACCCTAAATCCAAACTCTAAACCCAAAACATAAACCCTAAACCCTAAATTCTAAACTTTAAACCCTAGATCCTAAATCCAAAAGCCTAAAACCTTAAATCCTAAACCCAAAAACCTAATCCTTAAATCTTATACCCGTAACCATAAACCCTAAACACTAAAATCTAAACACTAAATCCTAAACGCTAACCCTAAAGCCTAAACCCTCAACCCTAAATCCTAAACCTAAACAATAAACCCTAAATCCTAAACCATAAACCTTAAACCCTAAATCCTTACCTATAGACCCTAAACCCTAAACCCTAAATTCTAAACTAAAAATCCTAAACCCTAAGCCTAAACCCTAAACCTTTAACCTTAAACTCTAAACCCTAAACCCTAAACCGTAATCCCTAAACCTTAAACACTAAACCCTAAACCCTAAATTCTAAACCCTAAATCCTAAACACAAAACACTAAATTCTAAACCCTAAACCCTAAACCTTAAAAACTAAACTCTAAACCCTAAACCTAATACCCATAAGTTTATGCCCTAAACTCTAAACCCTAAACCCTAAATGCTAAATGTTAAACCCTAAACCCTAAACCCTAAACCCTAAACCTTAAACCCAAAACCCAAAATCGTAAAACCTAAAACCTAAACCCTAAATGCTAAAACCTAAACCCTACACCTTAAACCAGAAACCCAAAACCCTAAACCCTAAATCCAAACTATAAACCCTAAACCTAAACCAGAAACCCTAACCCTGAACCCTAAACCCTAAATGCCAAACCTAAACCCTTAACTCGAAACCCTAAATTCTAAGTCCTAAACCCTTAACTCGAAACCCTAAACCCTAAACACTAAACCTTAAATCATAAACCCTAAACCCTAAACCCTAAATCCTAAACTCAAAACCCTTAACCCTAACCCTAAGCCCTAAACCCTAAAACTGGAACTGCAAACTCGAAACCCTAAGAACTATACCCTATACCCTTAATCATAAACCCTGAATCCTGAACCTTTAACACTAAACCGTAATCCCTGAACCCTACACTCTAAACCTTAAAGCCTAAACACTAAACCCTAAACCCTAAACCCTAAATGCTAAACTATAAAACCTAAATCCTAAACTCTAAACCCTAAACCCTAAACACTATACCCTAAACCTTAAAACCTAAACACTAAATCCTAAACTCAAAACCCTACACCCTAACCTTAAACCCTAAACCCTAAAACTAGAACTGCAAATTCTAAACCCTAAATCTAAACCCTATACCCGTGACCATAAACCCTAAATCCTGAACCTTGAACACTAAACCCTAATCCCTAAACCCTACACTCTAAACCTTAAAGCCTAGACACTAAACCATAAACCCTAAACTATAAAACCTAAATCCTAAATTCTAAACCCTAAATCCTAAGTTCAAAACCCTAAATCCTAAGTTCAAAACCCTAAACCCTAACCCTAAACCCTAAACCCTAAATCCTAAACCTTAAATCCTATACCCTTAACCCTAAACCATAAACCCTAAACCTTAAACCCTAAACCCTAAACCCCAAGACCTAATCCCTAAAACCTAAACCCTATACTCTAAACCCTAAACCCTAAACTTTAAACTCTAAACCTTAAACCCTAAACCCTAAGCTCTAAAAGATAAACCCTACACTATAAACCATAAACCCTAAATCCTAAACATTAAACCCTAAACCCTAAACCATAAACCATAAACCCTAAATCCTAAACCCTAAAACCTAAACCCTTAACCATACACCCTACACTTTAAACCTTAAACCCTAAACCCTAAATGTTAAACCCTAAACTCTAAACCCTAAACATAAACCCAAAACTCTAAACCCTAAATCCAAACTCTAAACCCTAAACTTAAACCCTAAACCCTAAATTCTAAACTTTAAACCCTAAACCCTACATTCCAACACCTAAAACCTTAAACCTTAAACCCTAAACCCAAAAACCTAAACCTTAAATCTTATACCCTTAACCATAAACCCTAAACCCTAAACCCTAAACACTAAAGCCTAAACGCTAACCCTAAAGCCTAAACCCTCAAACCTAAATCCTAAACCTAAACAATAAACCCTAAATCCTAAACCATAAACCTTAAATCCTAAATCCTAACCTATAGACCCTAAACCCTAAACCCTAAACATAAACCCTAAACCCTAAATCCAAAATTTAAACCAAAAACTCTAAATAGTAAACACTAAACCCTAAATCCTAAACTCAAAATCCTAAACCCTAGGACTAAACCCTAAATCCTAAAATCAAAACCATACACCCTAAACCCTAAACCCTAAACCCTAAACACTAAATTCTAAACCCTAAACCCTCAACCTTAAAACCTAAACTTTAAACCCTAAACCTGATACCCCTAAGTTTATGCCCTAAACTCTAAACCCTAAACACTAAATGCTAAATGCTAAACCCTAAACCCTAAACCCTAAAACCTAAACTAGAAACCCAAAACCCTAAACCTTAAATCCAAACTCTAAACCCTAAACCTAAACTAGAAACCCTAACCCTGAACCCTAAACCTTAAACCCTAAATGCTAAACATAAACCCTAAACCCTAAATCATATGTCCTAAACCCTTAACCCTAAACCCTAAACCCAAAACACTAAACCTAAATCCTAAACCCTAAACCCTAAACCCTAAATCCTAAACTCGAAACCCTAAATCTGACCCTAAACCCAAAACCCTAAAACTGGAACTGAAAACTCAAAACCCTAAGACCTATACCCTATACCCTTAATCATAAACCCTGAATCCTGAACCTTTAACACTAAACCCTAATCCTTGAACCCTACATACTAAACTTTAAAGCCTAAACACTAAACCCTAAACCCTAAACCCTAAACTATAAAACCTAAATCCTAAACTCTAAACCGTAAACCCTAAACACTATACCCTAAACCTTAAAACCTAAACACTAAATCCTAAACTAAAAACTCTAAACCCTAACCTTAAACCCTAAACCCTAAAACTAGAATTGCAAACTCTAAACCCCAAATCTAAACCCTATACCCTTGACCATAAACCCTGAATACTGAACCTTGAACACTAAACCCTAGTCCCTAAACCCTACACTCTAAACCTTAAAGCCTAGACACTAAACCCTAAACCTTAAACTATAAAACCTAAATCCTAAATTCTAAACCCTAAACACTAAACATTATACCCTAAACCCAACAACCTAAACCCTAAATCCTAAACTCAAAACCCTAAACCCTAACCCTAATCCCTAAACCCTAAACCCTAAATCCATATTCTAACCCATAAACTCGAAATCATAAACTCAAAACCCTAAACCCTACACCCTAAATCCAAACTCTAAATCCTAAACCATAAATCCTACACACTAAACCCTAAATCCTAAACTCAAAACCCTAAACCCTAACCCTAAACCCCAAACCCTAAACCATAAACACTAAAAACTCAACCCTAAATCCTAAACCTTAAACCCGACTCTCTAAACCCTAAACCCATAACCCAAACCTAAACCGTAAATCCTAAACACTAAACCCTAAACCCTAAACTATAAACTCTAAACCCAAAACCTTAATCCAAAAACCCTAAACCCCAAACCCCAAACCATAAACCATAAACCCTGAAAACTAAACCCTGTGCCTTTAACAATAAACCATAAACTCGAAACCCTAAATTCTAAACCATAAACCCTAAACGCTAAACCATGAATCATAAACCCTAAACCCTAAACCCTGAATCCTAAACCTTAAAGCCTAAACCCAAAATCCAAAATCCAAACTCTAACCCCTAAACCCCAAACCCCAAACTATAAACCCTATCCCAAGACCCTAAATCCTAAACTTAAAAACATAAACTAAAAACCCAAAACCCTAAACCCTAAATCTTATACCCTTAACCCGAAACCTAAAACCCTAAACCTTAAACTCTAAACCCTATACCCTAAGACCTAAGCCCTAAAACCTAAACCCAATACTCTAAACCCTAAACCCTAAACCCTAAACTTTAAACTCTAAACCCTAAACCCTAAACCCTAAACCCTAAGCCCTAAAACCTAAACCCTATACTCTAAACCATAAACACTAAATCCTAAACTCTAAACCCTAAACACTAAAACCTAAACCCTAAAACCTAAAACCAAAACCCTAAACCCTAAACCTAATACCCTTAACCATACACCCTTCACTCTAAACCCTAAACCTTAAACCCTAAATGTTAAACCCTAAATCCTAAACCCTTAACATAAACCCTAAACCCTAAACCCTAACCCTAAATCCAAACTCTAAACCCTAAACCTAAACCCTAAACCCTAAATACTAAACTTTAAACCCTAAACACTAAATCCTAAAACCTAAAACCTTAAACCCTAAACCCAAAAACCTAATCCTTAAATCTTACACCCTTAACCATAACTCTAAACCCTGAACCCTAAACACTAAAACCTAAACACTAAATCCAAAATGCTAACCCTAAACCCTAAATCCAAACTCCAAACCAAAAACCCTAAATAGTAAACACTAAACCCTAAATCCTAAACTCAAAATCCTAAACCCTAAATACTAAACCATAAACCCTAAACCCTAAATCGTAATCCCTAAATCCTAAACCCTAAAATCTAAACTCTAAACGCTAAACCCTAAACCCTAAATACTAAATTCTAAACCCTAAATCCTAAACCCTTGAACCTAAACCCTAAACCCTAAACCTGATACCCCTAAGTTTATGCCCTAAACTCTAAACCCTAAACCCTAAACCCTAAAACCTAAAAGCTAAACCCTAAACCCTAAAACCTAAACTCTACTCCCAAAACCAGAAACCCACAACCTTAAACCCTAAATCCAAACACAAAACACTAAACCTAAACCAAAAACCCTAACCCTAAACCCTAAATCCTAAATCCTAAATGTTAAACCTAAACCCTAAACCCTAAATCATAAGTCCTAAACCCTTAACCCTATATCCTAAGTCTTAAGCCCTTAACCCTAAACCCTAAACCCTAAATTCTAAAGCCTAAATGCTAAACCCTAAACCTAAACCCTAAAACCTAAACACTAAACCCTAAACCTTATACCCTTAACCATAAACTGTTAACACTAAACCCTAAACCCTAAATCCTAAAAAACTAAACCCTAAACTTAAAACCCTAAACCATTAATCCATTCTCTAAACACTAAACTCAAAATAATAAACCCTAAATAATAAAATCTAAACCCTAAACCCTTAACCCTATATCCTAAACTCAAAACCCTAAATGCTAACCCTAAACCCTAGGCCCTAAACCTTAAACCTAAACCCTAAATCCTAAACCCTAAACCCTAAACCCTAAATCCTAAACACTAAACCCTAAACCCTAAATCCTAAACACTAAACCCTAAACCTAAACCCTAAACCTTAAATCCAAACTATAAACCAAAATCCCTAACTACTAAATACTAAACCCTAAATCCTAAACTGAAAACCCTAAATCATAACCCTAAACCCTAAACTCTAAACCTTAATCCCTAAATCCTAAACCCTAAACTCTAAACCCTAAATACTAAACCCTAAACACTAAAACCTAAACCCGATACCCTTAACCTTCCGCCCTAAGCTCTAAAGCCTAAACCCTAAACTCTAAACCATAAACCCTAAAATGCTAAACCATAAACCCTAAACCCTTAAATTAAACCTGAAACCCTAAACCGTAAATCCAAACTCTAAACCCTAAACTCTAGACCTTAAAAGATAAACCTAAACCTAAAATCCTAAACATAAAACCCTGAACCCAAAAACCTAAACCTTAAATCCTATACCCTTAACCATAAACCCTAACCCTAATTCCAAAACCATAAACCCTACACTTTAAACCCTAAACCCTAAACCATAAACCCTAAACCCTAAATCCTAAATTATAAACCCAAAACATTAAACCTAAAACCCAAAACCCAAAAACCTAAACCTTAAACCCTATACCCTTAACCATAAATCCTAAACTCTAAACCCTAAAACCTAATCCCTAAATGCTAAACCCTAAATTCTTAACACTAACTCCTTAACCTTAAGCCCTAAGCCCTAAACCCTAAACCCTAACCCTCAACTCTATAGCCTTAACCTTATACCCTAACCCTAAACCCTAAACCCTAAACCCTAAAATACTAAACTTTAAACCCTAAACCCTGAAAATAAATCCTAAACCCTTAATCTAAACTCCAAACACTAAATCCAAAACCCTATACCCTAACCCTTACCCTAAACCCTAAACCTTGAACCCAAAACCCTAAAGCATAACGCTAAATCCTAAATACTAAACCTAAACCCTAAACCCTAAACCCTAATTCCTAAAACCTATACCCTACATCCTAAATCCTAAACTCAAAACCCAAAACCTAAACCATAAACCCTAAACTCCAAATCAAAACTTTGAACCTTAAACCATAAACCCAAATTCTGATATATTAAACTTTAAACGGTAAACCTTAAACCTTAAATCCTAAACTCTAAACCTAAACCCTATAACCTTAACCAAAAATCCTTAACCATAAACCCTAAACCCTGAACCTTGAATCGTAAACCCTAAACCCTAAACCCTACACTCTAAACATTAAACCCTAAATCCTAAATCCTAAACCCTAAACACTAAACACTAAACCCTAAACCCTAAGCCCTAAATCCTAAACTAAAAACCCTAAACCCTAAACCCTAACACTAGAACTGCAAACTCAAAACCATAAAACCTAAACCCTATACCCTTAACCATAAACCCTGAATCCTGAACCTTTAACACTAAACCCTAATCCCTAAAACCCTACACTCTAAGCCTTAAAGCCTAAACACTAAACCCTAAACCCTAAACTCTAAAACCTAAATCCTAAACTCTAAACCCTAAACCCTAAACACTATACCCTAAACCCTAAACACTAAAACTAGAATTGCAAACTCTAAACCCTAAAACCTAAACCCTATACTCTTGACCATAAACCCTAAATCCTGAAGCTTGAACACTAAACCCTAGTCCCTAAACTCTACACTCTAAACCTTAAAGCCTAAACCCTAAACTCGAAACCCTAAACCCTAAACCCTAAACTATAAAACCTAAATCCTAAACTCAAAACCCTAAACCCAAAATCATAAACTCAAAACCCTAAACCCTAAATCATAAATCCAAACTCTAAACCCTAAACCATAAATCCTAAACCCTAAACCCAAAATCCTAAATCCTAAACTAAAAACCCTAAACCCTAACCTTAAACCCCAAACCCTAAACCATAAACACTGAAAACTAAACCCTAAATCCTAAACATTAAACCCTAAACCCTAAACCCTAAACCCAAAAACCTAAACCTAAACCTTAAATCCTAAACTCTAAACCCTAAACCTTAAACTATAAACTCTAAACCAAAAACCTTAAACCCAAAACCCCAAACCCTAAACCCTAAACCCTAAACCATAAACCCTAAAAACTAAACCTTAAATCCTAAATCTTAAACAGTGAACCCTAAACCTTGAACCTAGAAACCTAAACCTAAACCCTAAATCCCAAACTATAAACCCTAAACCCTAAATTCTTAATTCTAAACCCAAAACCTTAAACCCTAAATCCTAAAGCCTAAAACATAAACCCTGTGCCTTTAACAATAAACCATAAACTCGAAACCCTATGTTAACACCCAATTTTGACCGACCTATAACCCTTTCGGGAATGCCATTTGATTAAATACCTATTTTTAAAACATATTTTGAGTTTAAAATTTTAATCAATTCTATCTAAAAATTATATATTTTAGTATGCATAATTTGTAAAAAATATTTTTTTACTATTATTAAATTATTATATTTATCGATAGTCAAACTCGAAATAATTATTTTACTCAAATGTTTTAAAATTTAAGTATGAAAACATTTAATATGTGTAGTATTTAATTGAGTAGCATCTCCTTAATCTTCCCTTAAATTTAAATCAAATCTCACCCATTTCAATTTATTTAATTCACATCCACTTTTTCTATCCAATTTATTTCAAGTTCAACCCATTATTTCAATTTAGTTGCAATTCTAGCCCCTTTTGTTCATTGAAATTATAACCATTTCGTTTCAATTTCAGTTTCTAAATCCAACCCTATCTTTTAATCAGGACCCCTCATCTCACCTAGAGTTAATCTCAGCCCTTCACCTGTTTTAATCCAACGGATGAGATTGGATCTCTTCAATTTCCTTTAATTCAATGACACCCCAACCCTAAACTTTTCCATTATTCTGGATCTTCCTCTCTCAATCAGCCGCTACCCCCTCTCTCTTCTCCGATTTTCTCCACCACTGCTGCTGCTCTTCCTCTCTTCTCCAATTTTCTCCAGCAGCAGCGAGGCTGCTACTCTTCCTCTCTTCTCCTTTTCTCTTTTTTCAACAAAGACAGCAGCACCAGTCGGCGAGGGAAGCAGCTAGTAGCAGCGACCGGCGAATGCAGCAGCAACCAGCGGTGCTCCGATGGGCAGCAACAGCTTCAGCGAGTCTGCACGGAGCCAACAGCCGCCGGCGGAAGAAACCAGCAGCAGCAGCGCTGCTCCGAGCTGGCGAAACTCCAGTGAAAGTTGCCAACAGCACCGGCAAGGACAACCAGCAGCAGCCGGACATCAACACCAGTGAGAAGCAGCTCCGAGAACAGCACCTCCCTCCGCTTATTTCTTTTCCAGCCAAGAACCAAAGGGAATATTGAGTATCATGATAACTACGGATCTATAAAATCTATCCCATGTACGTTTTTTCTTTTAAAAGCTTAAATTTTTATGCATGTTAGTATGAAGATGCAATCTGTAGGTTGTTTGGCTCACTGTTCTTTAAGATTTCGAATTTAATTATATGTTGGTTGGTAGTTCTTAAATTAGTATCTTTTCGCTCAATCGCGGTATATACATTGTTCTTGCTCTTTCTCTTTAATAATGTGGTCACCATTTGCTAGTGACAGAACTGTGAATTGAGACTAAATGTATGCATTAAAATCAAAGGTTTCTTATTCGATTATGACCTGGATTTCTTGACTCATTTTGGGTGATGATATTGTGATATTTGATTGTCCTTAATTATCTCTAAACTGATTATGATTCCTTTCTTAAACCAATTTGTGTATTTGTTTTGTTAATCGGACTGTGATTTAGGCTTCTTCTATTAATTGTGGCTATTGGCGGTGACTATACATAGGTGGTGATTTGAGTGATTGCTTCCCCTTCCATTTATGCTCTTGTTTTAACAATCTTTCCTCCTAATTTGAAAAGTTTGTAATTCATTAATTATAGTAATTAGCATATCACTGGCGTGTTTAGCATGATTAGTATCCATGTTGTTAGTGATTATTTATGGTAAAATAGCCTATCAATTATTTTCTTTTCCTTTTTAACTTTAGGCAGATTCGTGCATTTTTACTTTGGAAAAGTTTAGTTATTCTTTCTTGTTAATTTGCTACTTCTTACTTATATAAGGAAATAATATTTTGTAATAGTAAGTTAAAATTGCTTAATTTTAGCTAATTCTTTGTGATTATGTTAAGCTTTAGTAAAATATTTGTTCGTATTTGGGAGGAGATCTCCATTAATTGTGTACCTAATTGGCTCTCATGATTGTTTTTCCTTACTGTGGTACCCTTCCAACAGGGGATCTACATAGATTCTGACATTGCTCACATCTTACACTTGAACATTAGAGTCGGCCTAAAAATACATAACTCTCTTCTCTAAAACAAAACAAGATTTCTGATAGAACTTTGGGGTGCTCTTGCTTTGCTATGTTGTTGTGTAGCTGTTTCAGTTTGGATATTTTGCTAAAGTACTTCATTGCTGATAAAACTTTCTGCATAATTGGTTAGTTCTTCTTCATTAATTTAAATTTCATCTTGCATGATTTTATTATAAATGTGGTTGTGTTCGAAAAATGAAATAAAAGGAAGCATCCGGGTTAGTTTTCTTATCCCTTCTTTCTCAATGTGTGATCTTATATGTTCTATGACATGTTTGAAATCCGTGTGTTCGCTGTGAATAACTTTTGTGTTTCTATCCGTGTAGTTATTATCGTTCTGTGATCTTTTCTTTGGTATATTTTGTTTAGCAGGGTTGAACATAGAGTTCAAGACATGAAGAGTCGCCATGGGAGGGGAAATAGACGAACTGATTTTATTTAATTTATGTTTTGTATATTATTTAACCCCTATTTTTGTTTTGTAATAATTTGTAAACTAAATCTATATATGTGATATAACTTGGGGATCGCCTAAGGGGGGAGGGGTTATACGTGCTAATTGTGTCTTTTATTCCATTTTTTGTATGTGTGATTGTCATAAAAATTTGTCTATACCGCTTAGCTAAAATCAGTAATTGTGTTATAATAACCGATCTAATCTCAAGCCTTTGTTCGCCTGTAATTTTGTTTTACCTTTAATCTGAAATAAATCAGCATATGAAATTTACGATCGAAAAGTGTGCTTATGTGATAATTTATGTGGAGATCTCTGACTATAGCGTTACTTTCAACGTGCCTAATAATTTTATTTAGTAACCTTAAATATGTTCATGAGTTTTAAAATAATTAGAATCTAATAACTTTTGCATGTTAAAACTAAGTTATAATAATTTTAGAATGTTAATTAATCAGTTAGATGTTTGTAATCCTTCGTATGTTAATAACTTTTCAGCTTGTTCACTTAGAAATCATGTCTATAGGATCTCATTAATAAGATCAAGGTAATGAATAAAACAGCTCGTTAAAATCGTGATCTAATAATTTTCATTATGTTAATTGGCTATTATAATCTGCCGTGTTTGGTTATTGTCGCATGTTAATCACTTAGATAGCATTTCTATAGGCTTTTTACTAATTTCCAGCATGTAACTAAAATCTGGAATTTTAAATCAGTATTAGGTTCTTTAATAAATTAGACTAATCATATGTTGTTGCAATTTTGATGTGTTTATGAATCAGTAAATAAATAATTCCTCGTATGCTTATAATTGAGACAAGTCTTCTATGCCTAATCTCTGCCAGTAATTTATTTAGTTGTAACTGCCCTAACATGCTATAACAAAATAAAATTGACTTACTTGCATATTTTCTAACTAATCTGCCCGTATTAAATTCTGTCCAAATAATTATTTATGCATTTGAAATGCCACTTAGATTAATTTTTTGCACTAATAATACCATATGCCACTGTTCTAAAATATAATATATTTTTTGCATCTGCCACTAGCTGCCCCGATTAAATCTTGCTTGGATTAGTTAATTTCTGCACTGTCTCGCTATTTAAAACCAGATACTAATATTTCTTTGCATTAATAATAAATCTGCCACTGTTTTCTAAATAAATTTCTGCATTTGTAATCACTTTTCTGCCACTAATTAAATCAGTCTAATAAGCTTTTTTTTCCTGACTTGTGATAACTTTGTGTCCATTTAAATTAATTAATTGTTATATGGAGTGTTTGCTTGTTTATGCACACACCTAACATGAAGTCCTTTCACATTACGTGTGTTTGCTAGCATGCTAATAAAATCTATAGGTCAATATAAGATCCTATTTGCTAAATGCTCGTCCAAATTGTTTGACTTGGTGTCTAGGTGGACCTATTAAAAGCATATATTTTATTTTAGTCTAAATCTACCATAATAGTAGTCCAATGCCTCTTGGACCTTAAGCGGGGACGTTAGACACCTTTTAGAGATGAAAATCATGCAGTGGTGGGGTAGGGGTAGTTTAGGCCCTATGGATATGATGACATCGTGTCACGACCCGAGAGTACCCCCTAGTCGTAACATGGCGTATTCGACCTCGAAGGGGTCTTATACGAGCCACATAGTCATTCATTGCATTCAATAATGAAAATAGTGCGGAATAAAAAAAAACTTATTTACATCCACACATTTAAACTTCATTAAAACAACTTTAAAAATACACAGCG